>WNYA01000566.1:42869-133115 GCA_019512145.1 Engystomops pustulosus
GTAATAGACACATAAAAACCGGGAGGATGAGGACACGGTGGATAGAGATGTCGGATATAGAGAGAGCCAGGGGGGTGATAGAGATTCATGGATATAATAGAGGACCAGGGTGTATTTAGATATAGAATACCATGGTATAATCAGATTAGAGAGAGACCAGGGGATGATAGAGATGTACAGGATATAAGAGACCGGAGTTGAAGAGATGTCAGGATATAGAGAGAGGACCAGGGGGTGATATAGATTCAGATATAGAGAAGTAACCAGGGGGTGTAGAGATTTCGATTAGAGAGAGGGACCAGGGGGGGTGATAGAGACTGTCCGATATAGAAAGGGACCAGGGGTAGAGATGTGTCAGGATTAGAGAGAGACCAGGGGTGTGTGAATAGAGATTCAGATATAGAGAGAGAGGACCGGGGGGTGATATGATGGTCAGTCGATAAGAGAGCGGACCAGAGGGTGATAGAGTTTAGGGATACAGTCAGGACCATGATAGAGAGTACGGAAAATAACCAGGGGGTGATAGAGATGTCAGAATAAGATAAATGGACCAGCGGGGGTGATCGAGTGTCAGGGATCTAGAGATGGACCAGGGGGGATGATAGAAGTATATAGAGCAGTGGACAGGTGGTGATAGAATTCAGGATCAGGCATAAGAGAGGATCCAGGGGGGTGATACAGATGCAGGAGTATAGAGATAGAACCAGGGGGGTGATAGAGATTGTGCAAGGATAACGAGGGGACCAGGGGGGATAGAGATGTCAAGAATAATCGTAGGGACCGGGGTGGATATAGAGTCAGGATATAGAGGAGACCAGGGGGAATAGAGATGTCAGGATTAAGAGATAGGACCAGGGGTGATGATATAGATGGTCAGGATATGAGAGAGGACCGGATGGTATTAAGAGATGTCAGGATATAGAGAGAGGACCATTGGGGTTATAGAGATGTCAGGATATAGAGAGGACCATGGGTGGTGATAAAGATGTCAGGATATAGGAGAGGACACACGGGGGAGGTGATAGAGATGTCATGATATAGAGAGAAGGGTTAAGATGCAGGAGAGGCCAGGCTGTTAGAGATGTCAGGATATACGAGAGAGGACCAGGGGGGTATGAGATGTTCAGGTATAAGAGAGACCGGGTGGTGATAGAGATGGTCAGGATTAGAAGAGAGACCAGGGGGTGATAGAGAGTCAGGATATGATAGAGAGACCAGGGGGGTGATATAGAGGTCAATTAAGGCCAGGTGTAAGAAGTCAGGACTCGGAGAGGCAGGTTGAAGATGCAGATATAGAGAGAAGGACCAGGGGGGTGATAGATGCGTGCAGAATATAGAGAGGAGGACCGGGGGGTGATAGAGATTGTCAGATATAGAGTAATGACCAGGGGGTATGAGATCAGGATATAGAGAGAGATCCAGGGGGGATAGATTCAGATTTAGTCCCCAGTTGGAGTATAGATGTAGATAGAGATAACAGGGGGTGATAGAGATGTCAGGATCATAGAGAGGACCCGAGGGGTGATAGAGATGTCAGGATATGAGAGAGAGGACCAAGGGGGGCAGATACGAAGATGTCAGGATATATAAGAGGACTCAGAGTGGTGATGAGATGTCAGGTTATATAGAGAGAGACCAGGGTGGGTTGATAGAGAGGATAACAAGAGATGCCAGTGGGTGATAGAATTCGATTTGGGCCAGGATATAGAGGCAGATATAGAGGGATGTGGATAGAGATGTCAGGATATAGAGAGATGACCAGGGGGGTCTAGAGATGTCCGGATATAGAGAGAGGACCAGGGGTGATAGAGATGTCAATAGTAGAGGAGGACCATGGGGGTTGATATGAGATGTCAGGATAAGAGAAAGACCAGGGGGTGATAGAGATGTCGATATAGAGAGAGGTACCAGGGGTGGTATAGATGTTCAGTATAATAGAGAGAGACCAGGGGTGATAGAGATTCAGGATAGAAGAGTACCAGGGGGGGTAGAGAGTCAATTACGAGAGAGGACCAAGGGGGGTGATAGAGATGGTCAGAATATAGAGAGGGAACAGGGGTAGGTAGATATGTCAGGATATAGAGAGGACCAGTTGGGTGATAGAATGCAGATATAGAGAGATGGACCATGGGGTAGTAGTCCATTAGATAGTACAGGGATATATTAGATAGAGGACGCATGGGGGTGATAGAGATTCAGATATAAGAGCTTAGTCCTTTTGTACGGCAGATTTTCGGGACTTGTTCCTCCTATCTGGGAGTCTTGGTCCCGTCCGCTCTCACCTGTTGTGCTGTTATTCACTGATCCGTAGACAGGAGACAGCCAGAAAGCGAAGAGAAGAGGGAGACGGCACAACATCTGCAACCAAAGAGACCACAGCAGAGAGTAAGAGACTGATGGAGGGCGAGACAGACGGGAGGGCGAGACAGACGGGAGGGCGAGAAGAGACACATACAAAGTCCATATGAGGACAAGAACCGATGTCTGAGGCCTTATCAATATTCTGTCCCCCCAGGGTTAGACCCTTCAGGGTCAGGGGTCAGATTCGGGGTAGCATGACCCCTGGATGTTATCAGCTTATGTCATATTTTGTACATTACCCTCCCACATGGCAACGTCCCATAAAATCCGACTTGATGTTAGATCACACAGGGTGCCGTATTGTTTCCATTCCCCATATGACATACAATACGCATATAACAATAGTATATAATGTCAGCATCATACACGACCTACCCGTATAACAGAGACACACGTAACATAAATAACATATATCCCCATAACTTATACCGCTACCGCCATACACAAAAGTAATACAGCATTACCACAGCGAATAATCATCTAATAACACGACTATACAACGACTTCAATAAATAATGCCGCCACCATCCAAATACCACCGATACACACTGATAACCGCACGCACAAAGTACAGCAACAAAAGAGAAGAAAAACCGCCTCCAAACATCGCAATCACACAGGGGGGTATGAGGACGCTCAGCACATACCGCCATATAGTGCTGCCATATAGTGCTGCCCGTACCACAGCTTCCTACCTCATGTAACCGCACAGCGATGGCTGCATAACAATGATAAAGGCAAACAATATGCAATATACCGCCATATAGTGCTGCCATATAGTGCTGCCATATAGTGCTACCCTTACCACAGCTTCCTACCTCATGTAACCGCACAGCAATGCACTATACCGCCATAGTGTGCCCAGATAATCTACTAGTATAACAGCGCTATACAATGTCTAGGTAACATTCAGCAGAGACGACTATTGTGCCCGAGGGGCCGCACAGGCCACACCCCCTGCAGGCCGCCCTAGGGGCCCCACATCTTGCAGCCTATCATGAGCCCCTCGTGTCCCGCACTCTCTTCTAGGTTATACTCACTTTTGTCTTTTATCGCAGAGATAGAAGTGTCCTGTAGCGCTCACAGCCGTGTCCGTGTCACATGATGAGCATCATCCAATACTGCGGCTGAGAAGAGATCACATGACCACAGCGATAAATACATAAGACTGTGTATGATACATTGGGGGTTGTAGTGCTCTATGTATATTGTGGTCGGGTCATGATGGGGGTTGTAGTGCTCCATGTATACAGTATAATAGGATTGTCTTATGGTCATCTTCAGTGTTAGGGTTATGTTGGGGGTTGCAGTGCTCTATGTATATGGTGGTCGGGTCATGATGGGGGTTGTAGTGCTCTATGTATAAGATGGTCGGGTCATGGTAGGGGTTGTAGTGCTCTTGATATGGTGGTCAAGGTCATGAGGGGGTGTACTGCTCTATGGTATAGTGGTGGTGCGTGTCATTGATGGGGGTTTGTAGTGCTTTATGTATATGGTGCCAGGGTCATGATGGGGTGTGTAGTGCTCTATGGGTATAAGATGGTGTCGGGTCATGGGTAGGGGTTTGTAGTGCTCTATGTATAGAGTAATGAAGTTTGACATATCAAGTGTTCTAGGCATGTTGGAGTTGTATTGCTTAATGTATATTTTGGGCCGGGTCATGATGGGGGTTGTAAGTGCTCTTGTTAGAGTATGACCGCTTGTCATATGAGTGTTCTAGGCATGTTGGGGAGAGTAATAGGTTGGTGTGTATGGTCAGTGCTACAGTGGTTGTAGGGTATATTTGGGGGTTTGTAGTGCTCTGTGTATAGGTTGGTCGGAAATCATGTTTGGGGGTTTGGTAGTCTCTATGTATGAATAAAATATATGTACTGTCAGTGCCCAGGGTTGGTCTGTTGGGGTTGGTGGTACGGGTCTGCCTGTCATGTGTATGGTGGGTAGGTCGCATGATGGGGTTGTAACTGCTCTACGTGTATGGTGGGCGTGATCAATGTTGGGTGGTTGGTATGCTCACGTGTTTGGTGGTCGGGTCATGTTTGGGGGTTTGTAGTGCCTACTTATGTATGGTGTCGGGGTATGATGGGGTTGTCTGCTCTACGTGTATGGTGTGGTCGGATCATTTGGGGGGTTTTTAGTGGCTCTACGTATATGGTGGTCGGATCATGTTGGGGGTTGTAGTGCTCTACGTATATGGTGGTCGGATCATGTTGGGGGTTGTAGTGCTCTACGTATATGGTGGTCGGATCATGTTGGGGGTTGTAGTGCTCTACGGGTGTATATGGTGGTCGGGTCCGTGTTGGGGGTTGTAGTGCTCTACGTTTATGGTGGTCGGGTGCCATGTTGGGGTTTAGTTCGTCTACTCTACTGTAATGGTGGGTCGGGGTCATGTTTTGGGGGGTTTGTAGTTGCTCTAGGCGTGTATGGTGGTCGGGGTCATGTTGGGGGTTGTAGTGCTCGAACGTGTATTGTGGTCGGGTCATGTTGGGGGTTGTAGTGTCGTCTAACGTGTAATGGTGGCGGGTCTTTGGGGTGGTTGGTAGTGCTCTACGTTTTATGGTGGTCGGGGGTCACTGTTTTGGTTGTTTTGTATTGCTCTAGGTGTATGGTGGGTGCGGGGTCGATGTTGGGGGTTTGTAGTGCTCTACGTGTATTGTGGTCGGGGTCATGTTTGGGGTTGTTCGGCTCTACTTGTATGTGGGTCGGGTGGTGCGCATGGTTGGGGTGGTTGTATTGCTCTGACGTGTATGTGGTCGTGGTCATGTTGGGTTGTAGTGCTCTAAAACAAGGGGGCGTGTAATGTTGGTCGGGTCTGTTGGGGGTTGTAGTGCTCTACGTGTATTGTGGTCGTGTGTCCTTTGGGGGTTTTTGTAGTGGCTCTCGTGTATGGGTGGGTCGGGTCTTTGTTGGGGGTTGTAGTGCTCTATGTGTATGGTGGTCGGATCATGTTGGGGGTTGAAGTGCTCTACGTGTGATGGTGGTCTTGTGATCATGTTGGTGGTTGTAGTCTCTACGTATATGGGTTGGTCTGATCGATGTGGCGGGTTCGGTGCTCTACTTTATGGTGGTTCGTATCATCATGTTGGGGGTTGTAGTAATCAGGAAAGTATATTTCTCTTCCTCTGGAAAACTCTAACACAAGGGGCAAACGTGTCCTTGCATTTGTGCGGCCGCGGCTGGGAAATCACTCACAGGACCGGAGGTGTCATGGGCCGGCGCATGGGGCTCGCAGGAAGGAAGTACTGCTGACAATGTGAACATAGTTTATAAAAACGGAACTGCTCCGGCTTCCCCGCCTATGTACCCCCATGTCGCCACAGAGGTGAAGGTTATACCCTACCAACCCCCGGCCTGAGGTGTACGGCACACAGGGTGGCCGAGTGGACGGACACAGGGGGCGGCGGAGTGGACGGACCAGGGGCGCGGAGGTGAAAAACGGACACAGGGGGCCGGAGTGATGGACACAGGGGGCCGGAGTGATGGACACAGGGGGCCGTATGTGACTGACGCAGGGGTCCGAGTGACGGGACGCAGGGGCCGGAGTGACGTGACCTCAGGGGGGCCGGAGTGATTATGGCAGGGGGCCGGAGTGATGTATGCAGTGGGCCGGAGGTGATTATGCAGGCTTAGTGATTTATGTGCAGGGCTGTAGTGCTGTATACTCCTCGGTGTAGTGCGGTATACAGGGGGTGTAGTGATGTATACAGGGGGTGTAGTGCTGTATACAGGGGGTGTAGTGCTGTATACTCCTCGGTTGTGAGTGCTGTATACTTGGCTGGATGTGATTTACAGGGGGTGTCAGTGTGATGATCCAGGGGGTGTAGTGGTGGCTAAGCACGGGGGTGTCGTTGATGGATACAGGGGTGTAGTGAGGCTCAGGTGGTGTAGTGATGGTAGCAGGGTTAGTGATGGATCCGGGATGTAGTGATGATAGCGGGTAGGTAGTGATGGATACAGGGGGATTTATTGATGGATACAGGGGGGTGTAGTGATGGATACAGGGGGATGTAGTGATGGATACAGGGGGTGTAGTGATGGATACAGGGGGTGTAGTGATGGATACAGGGGGATGTAGTGATGGATACAGGGGGATGTAGTGATGTATACAGGGGATGTAGTGATGGGAGGCGTGGTTGTAGTGTGGTACAGTGGGATGTAGTGATGTTACAGTGGGGTGTAGTGATATAAAAACAGAGGGGATGTGTGATGGTATAACAGGGGGTGTAGTTTATGTATAGGGTATGTATGATGTATACAGGGGGTGTAGTGATGGATACAGGGGATGTAGTGATGGATACAGGGGGGTGTAGTGATGGATACAGGGATGTAGTGTGTATACATGGGGGTGTAGTGATGTAACAGGGGGTGTAGTGATTGGATACAGGGGGTGTAGTGGGGAGATGTGGGTGGGTGTTTTGTGGTGGTTGGCGTGGTGTAGTCTTAGAGCCGTTTCGTTGTGGCTTGGTGTGTGTGACAGCCGGTGTGGGTCGCATCTGTGGCTTCTGGGTTTCTCGTCCCGCGCGTACGCGCTCGGGGATGTGGCTCTTGTCCCCCCCCCTCCCCACCCTACCGGGGTATTATTGATGATCCAGGGATGTAGTGATGGATCCAGGGTGATGTCGTTATGTATCAACATTGGGATGTGTTATGGCCTACGGGTTATGTATGTGATGTATACGTGGTGTAGTGGATGTATCCAGGGGGGTAGTGGTGTATACAGGGGATGTAGTGCTGTATACAGGGGGTGTAGTGCTGTATACAGGGGGTGTAGTGCTGTATACAGGGGGTGTAGTGCTGTGTTACAGGGGGTGTAGTGCTGTATACAGGGGGTGTAGTGCCTGTAGTCTGAGGGGGTGTAGAGTTGCTGTATACGGGGTGGAGTGCTGAGTCGGGGGTGTAGTGCTTATAATCCAGGGGGTGTAGTGCTGTATACAGGGGGTGTAGTGCGTGTATACAGGGGGGGTGTAGTGCTGTATACGAGGGGACATGTAGTGATGTATACAACAAGGGGATGTATGATGTATGTACAGGGGATGTAGGTGATGTATAACGGGGTTGTATGATGTATGCAGGGGGATGGTTAGTGATGGTATAGCGAGGGTGTAGTGATGTATACAACAGGGGTGTAGTGATGTATACAGGGGGTGTAGTGAGTTGCTGTATACAGGGGGAAATGGTGTGTGGTAGTACGGGGGGTGTAAGTTGATGTATCCGGGGGTGTAGTTGCTGTTATACCGGGGTGTATGATGCTGTATACAGGGGTGTAGTGGTGATTAGCAGGGGGTGTAGTGGTGGCTACAGGGGTGTAGTGTTGGATCAGGGGGGGTAAGTGGGTGATAGCGATGGATGTAGTGATGGATCAAAAGGGGGTGTAGGTTATGGATAACAGGGGGGTTTAGTGATGGAGGTGCCGGGGGTGGTAGTGATTGTATACCGGGGGTGTGAGTGATGTTCCAAGGTGGGTGTAGAGTGCTGTATACAGGGGTGTAGTGCTGTATACAGGGGATGTAGTGATGTATACAGGGGATGTAGTGATGTATACAGGGGGTGTAGGTGCTGTATACAGGGGATGTAGTGCTGTATAAGCAGGGGGTGTAGGGATTATGTATTACCAGGGGTGTGTATTTGCTTATACAGGGGTGTAGTGGCCTGTATACAGGGGGTGTAGTGCTGTATACAGGGGGTGTAGTGGTGGATACAGGGGGTGTAGTGGTGGATACAGGGGGTGTAGTGGTGGATAAGTGTGTATGTATTGTGGAATACAATGGGGGTGATGTTTGTGGATACAGGGGGTGTAGTGATGGATAACAGGGGGGTGGTAGTGATGGATCAGGGGGGTGGTAGTGGGTATGTATACATGGGGTGGTAGTGCTGATACAATGGGGTGTGTGGCTTGTATACGGGATGAAGTGGTGTGTATACAGTGGGTGTAGGTGAGTTATACAGGGGGTGTAGTGCTGTATACAGGGGGGTAGTGATGTATACAGGGGGTGTAGTGATGTATACAGGGGGTGTAGTGGGTGTGTTACAGGGGGTGTAGTGTGTCACACGGGGGTGTCGTGATGGATCATGGGTTAGTGATGTACACAGGGGTGTCGTGAGTGACACAGGGGGTGTGTGATGTACAGCGGGGGGTCGTGAGATGATGTACACAGGGGGTGTAGGTGGGCGGTGCACAGGGGGTGTAGTGCTGTATACAGGGGTGTTGCTTATACACGGGGTGTAGTGATGTATAACAGGGTTGTAGTGATGTATCAGGGGGGTGTAGGTGTTGAGTGTATACAGGGGATGTAGTGATGTATACAGGGGGTGTAGTGATGTATGACAGGGGGTGTAGTGCTGGATACAGGGGGGTGTAGTGCTGGATACAGGGGGTGTAGTGATGGATACAGGGGGTGTAGTGCTGTATACCCACAGGGGGTGTAGGTGCTGTGATACAGGGGGTGTATGTGCTGTATCAGGGGGTGTAGTGCTGTATACAGGGGGTGTGTAGTTGCTGTATACAGGGGGTGTAGTGCTGTATACAGGGGTTAGTGATGTATACAGTGTTTAGGTGCTGTATACCCCTCGGTGTGCAGTGTATACAGCCTGTACCGGTGCTCCGGGTGTGGGGACAGGTCTCCGGATGCGGGCTGCTCTGCTCCCCGTCTCTAGTGCTGTAGTCGGGGCTCGGCCTCATGGTCGGTGCCGTCTCCTGCTGTCTCTCTCAGGCCTTGTCGCATGGGCTATGGCTCAGCAGACAGGATGTCGTCCTGGCTTCCCGGCTGTCTCATCCTCCTCCTCCCTCTCTCCAGAGCTGTCTGTCTCTCTCCTGTGGCCCTCTCCGTCCCTTCTCTCCTCCCTTCCTCCTCCTGTCCTTTATATATCAGCCTCCCCCTGAGAGACAGTCAGAGAGGAAGCCACGAGAGAGCAGTCATCACAAAGAGACAAACCGAGAGAAAGACAACATTGAGACAGTCAGAGAGGATCACAGAGAGAGAGAGAGAGACAGTCAGAGAGGAAGCCACAAATACCGTCAGAGAGGACATACACTGATATAGAGAGACATCATCACGGAAGAGACAAACCAGAGTAAGACACATTGAGCTGCAAGTCAGAGAGGAAGCCACAGAGAGAGAGAGAGAGACAGTCAGGAGGACAGCCCAGAGAGATACAGTGAGGAGCCACTGAGAGACAGTCAGAGAGGAAGACACTGAGAGACAGTCAGAGAGGAAGCACTGAAGACATCAGATAGGAAAGCCACGAGAACAGTCAGAGAGGAAATGGACACCTGAGAGAGCGGTCCAGTCGAAAAAGAGACAAACCGAGATAAAGAACATTGAGACATTCATAGAGTAAGCCACAGATAGAGAGAGACAGTCAAGATGGAATGCCACAAGAGACAAGTCAGATAGGAAGACACTGAGAGAGAGAATCATCCCAAGATACAAAACGAATAACACATTGAGACAGTCAGAGAGGAAGCCACAGAGAGAGAGAGAGACAGTCAGAGAGGAAGCCACACAGAGAGACAGTCAGAGAGGAAGACACTGAGAGACAGAGAGGAAAGACGACGGAGACGGAGGAGTCAGAGAGGAGCCAGCACAGCAAGAGAGACAGTCATCACAAAGAGACAAACCGAGAGAAGACACATTGATACAAGAGGCCCGCCACAGAGACAGTCATTCACAAAGGGACAATACAGAAGAGAGAGACATTCAGCAGAGGAAGCCACAGAGATAGAGTCATCACAAGAGACAACAGAGAGAGAAAGACACAGAAACAGTCAGAGATGAAGCCACAAGAGAGATATAGACATTCCGAGAGAAGCCACAGATAGAGAGATCGAGGGACCACAAAGAGAGACAGACAGAAGGTGAATCCACACAAAGAGCCATTCAAGAGGAGCCACACCGAGATATAACATTCAGAGAGGAATGCCTCAGGAGACATCAGAGAGAGACGGTCAGAGAGGAAGCCACATAGAGAGACCATCAATAGAAGACATGATTAGAGTGACAGTCAGAAGGGCGGGAGCCACACGAGAGACAGTCATAGGGAAGCCATCACTGAGAGACATCAGGAGTGAAGCCACACAGTGATACCGTCAGAGACATAGGAAGCAGAGAGAGACAGTCAGAGAGGAAGCCACAGAGAGGGCGAGGAGGAATACATTATGAGAGAGACGGTCATAAGGAATTCCCCACGAGAGAGACGTGTTCATAGAGGAAGCCACACTGAGAGACAGTCAGAGAGGAAGCCACACAGGCGAGACATTCGTAGGGAAGCCACATTAGAGACAGTCCAGAGAGGGAAGCCACAGAGGAGGACAGTCCGAGAGGAAGTGACATGATGAGACTGGAGACAGCATAGGGAAGCCACACAGGAGAGCCGGTCATAGATGAAGCCCACTTGAGAGACAGTCATAGAGATAAACCCAACACGGCATCGAACAGTCATAGAGTGAAGCCAGGGAAGAGAGACGTCATTGAATAGGAAGCCCCAGAGAGAGGACAGAGGGTCATACTGGAGGGAAGAACATGATGAGGAGAGACAGTCATAGAGGAAAGCCACACAGGAATAAACAGTCATAGATTGAGAGTAAGCCGACACGTGGATAGACATTCAGAGAGGAAGCGCACACTGAGAGAGCCGGCCAGATAGGAACTCCCAAATATTAAGACAGTCATAGAGGAAGACACAAAGAGCGACGAGTCAGAGAGGGAAAAATCCACATATATAGACAGTTCAGAGAGAAGACACCTTTTGGGAGAGACATTAGAGAGGGAAGACACACGTGGAGAGACAGGTCAGAGAAAAATGTGGAAACACACAGAGAGACAGTCCGAGATGATCCAGATCGCACAGTAGAGATACAGAGAGGAAGCACTGGAGAGACAGTCAGAGAAGGAAAACACAAAGAAGAACAAGTCAGAGCGGACTAGCCAGCAGAGTGAGATACATTCCGGAGAGGAAGCCACACAGAGTGAGGAGCTTCAGAGGGGAAGCACAAGAGAGACAGTCAGAGAGTAGGGCCCCAGTAGATAGAGTCAGAGTGGGTAATCCACAAAGAGAGAAACGTCAGAGAGGAAGCCACAAATAGAGACATAGGGAGAGGATCTAACACTGTAGATTGGGGTGAACAACGCGGAGTATATAGAGGATATACAGAGAGGTGGATACAGGAGTAATATAGAGGATATACAGAGAGGTGGATACAGGAGTATATAGAGGATATACAGAGAGGTGGATATAGGAGTATATAGAGGATATACAGAGAGGTGGACCCGAGTATAAGAGGATATACAGAGAGTGGATGGAGGAGTATATAGGAGGGGCTATACAGAGGAGGGTGGACTGCCATGAGTATATAGAGTATATACCGAGAGGTGGATTACATGAGTTATAGAGGAGTTACAGTCACAGCAGCCATAAGTTTTGAAAGCGTAAAACATAAATGGTGACTGCACCTCTGTAGTTTGGGCGGTGCTCCGGTACTGCCTGCGCGCCTTAATGTTCGTGGTGTGCTGTGAGGATATCCCGGGAACTCGCCAAAATAGATTGTGCAAATATATTAATTATTGTAAGATTGAACTTACAGCATGCACGTCCGCCCTGATCCTGCACCTCCTGCAGAATATCCGTCTGTCCCCAATCCTCAGCGTCCACTCCCGTTGCACCTCCTGCATAATATCCTCTGTCCCCAGTCCTCAGAGTCCACTCACTCACCGTCCGCAGAATGCCGTCTTCCCCCAGTCCTTCGGCCGTCCACTCCCTTCACCTCCTGCAGAAATATTCACTTCTGTCCCTCCCCAGTCCTCATCGTCCACGTTTGAGAATTGTCCCTCACACTCCTGCATAATATGTAAAGCCCTTCTATCTCGCCCGGCCTATAGTCCTCAGCTGTTCCACTCCCTGCAGCCTCCTTCATACGGTATCCGTTCTTTCCCCCCTTACCCCGTCCTCTTCCGACCGCTCCCTTCACCTCTTCCTCGCTTACATGAACTAGTTCCGGTGTGCTTTCGTCGACCCCCTTCCTCCCTCGGTCCCACGTGTGGGTTAGCCCCTTTCAATTCCGCTATTCACCCCTTTATTCCCCTATCCTCCATCTTCCGGTAATGCTCCCTTTCTTTGAGTTCCTCACCCTTTCGCTCCTCTAATCCCAGCCTGGCTGCCCGTTTTCCCCTCCTGCAGAAATCATGGGTGTCCGTTCTGTCCCCCCAGTCCTCAGCGTCCACTCCTGCCCTCCTGAGAATATCTCCGTCTGTCCCCCAGTCCTCAGGTCACTGCCCTGCCCCTCACTTCAGAATATCCGTCCGTTCCCCCCCCCCCAGTCCTCAGAGTCCACTCCCTGCACCTCCTGTGCCTAATATATTATCCGTCTGGTGCCCCAGTCCGCAGCTCCACGTGCTCTGCACCTCCTGCGAGAATTTCCGTCTGTCCCCAGTCCCTCGCGTCCACATCCCTGCACCGTCCTGCTGAATATTCCTTCTGTCCCCCCATTCCTCAGCGTCCAGTCCCTGTCACCTCACCTCGCCTGCTGTGAAATTTCGTCTGTCCCCCAGTCCTCGCCTCCACTCCCT
The DNA here is from genome assembly GCA_019512145.1 of Engystomops pustulosus. Lineage (NCBI taxonomy): Eukaryota > Metazoa > Chordata > Amphibia > Anura > Leptodactylidae > Engystomops > Engystomops pustulosus. The sequence goes on from WNYA01000566.1 coordinate 55,790, forward strand.
GCACTCCTGTCGAATACCGCATGTCCCCTGCCAGTCCTCAGAGTCACTCCCTGCACCTCCTGGCAGAATATCCTTCTGTCCCCCGTCCTCAGCGTCCACTCCTGCACCTCCGGGGCATCATATTCGTCTGTCCTCCCCGTCCTCACAGCGTCCCCTCTGCCCTGCAACTCCTGCTGAATAAACCGTCTGTCCCGTGATGGGTTTTCTGGAAGAATTGGCTTCTGTGCCTGCCCTCCCTGGAATACCCGGCCCTGGCTCCGAGTCCTCCGCAGGTCACAAGTGCTGCAGATGCCTCACACCGGCTGCTGCCATTCCTGAGTCGCGATGCGGGACCCCTCCCCAAGCTGAGACACTTGTAAGAGACGTCCTGGTTGCTTGCTCTCTTCTTGGGCTCCTGCGCCTTTCTGGTAACAATTGAGCCTCTCGCCTTGGCTTCCTTTGATGAATGCGATAGATCGGTGACCGAGGTTGACAATCTTTCTCGCTGGCGATCTCTTTGTCCCGTGTTCGCCCATTTGTGCATGCAATTATGACTGCATCTGTTTCTTAGAGATAACAATGTAACATGAGAGAAACAATGATTGCCAAGCACCAGCCGTCCTTGTAAAGTGTCAGGGTGTGATTGTTACTTACTCCTGACTATTGTCCCCAGCCTGTCCCATCAGCCCCCGCACCTTGTTACTGGAGACATCACTGACACCATTTTACTGCTCCTATTATACTGCCCGTGGTGATTGTTACTTACACATGACACATGGTCCCCAGCCCGTTTCCCCATCAGCCCCCCGCACCTTTGTTACTGAGAACAATCACGGACGCACGCATGGTTACCTGCTCCTAATTATACTGCCCAGTTGGTGATTGTTACTTACACATGACACATTGTCCCCAGTCCTGCCCCATCAGCCCCCGCCCTTGTTTACTGGAGACATCACTGACAACATGTTACACCTGCCTCCTATTATACTGCCCATGGTGATTGTTTACTTTACACATACACATTTTCCCCAGCCCTGTCCCCATCATCCCCTGCACCTGTGTTAACTGGGGACAATCACTGACACCATGTTTACCTGCTCCTATTATACTGCCCAGTATGGTGTTTGTTCTTACCCTGCCACATTGTCCCCAGCCTGTCCCCAATCAGCCCCGCACCTGTTTTTACTAGGGGAACATCAACTGACACCCATGTTTACCTGCTCCTATATACTGCCCGTGGTGATTGTTACTTACACATACCCACTTGTCCCCCAGCCCTGCCCCCATCAATCCTCCCGCACGCTGTTACTGGAGACATCACTGACAAACCATGTTACCTGCTGCCTATTAATACTGTCCCAGTGGTGATTTGTTACTTTACACATGAACACATTTGTCCCCGCCCTCGCCCCATCAGCCCACCGCGCACCTGTGTTACTGGAGACATGCACGACACCCATTTACCTGCTCCTATTAATACTGGCCCAGTGGGATTGTTACTCACCATGACAACATTGGTCCCAACCCTGTCCCGATCAGCCCCCGCACCGTGGTTACTAGGACATCACTGACACCATGTTACCGTGCTCCTATATCTGCCCAGTGGTGATTGTTACTTACACATGACACATTGTCCCCCAGCCCTGCCCCCATCTCCCCCGCCCCTGTTTACTTGAGCATCACTGACAGCCCATGTTACCCTCTTCTATTATGACTGCCCGTGGTGTTGTTGATTACACATGACACATTTGTCCCCAGCCCTGTCCCCATCGCCCCCGACCTTGGTTCACTGAGACATCACTGACACCCCATGTTTACCTGCTCTATTATACTGCGCCAGTGGGTTATTGTTACTATTACGACTGAACATTGTCCCCAGTCCCTGTCCCCATCAGCCCCTGCACCTGGTTACTTGGAGACATCACTGACAGCCATGTTACCTCTCCTACTTATAACTGCCCGTGGTATTGTTACTTACCATGACACATTCCCCACCCTGTCCTCACATCCCCTGCACCTGTGTTCTACTGAGACATCACTGACACCATGTTCCTGTCTCCTATTATACTGCCCAGTGGTTATTGTTACTCTTACACATGACACAATTTGTCCCTTCCCAGCCCTGTCCCCATCCTCGCCCCGCACCTGTGTTAACTGCTGCTGCTTTCGCTAAGGCGCCTGCAATGAAGGGAAATGTGTGTTCATAGTATCATAGTTCATATTATATAAGGCTGGACAGGAGACCAATCCATCAATCCAACTCCATTAAAAAAAATAAAACTATTTTAATTTATCCCCATAACCCGTGAGATTTTTCCTCCAGAAAGTGCATCCAGCGCCTCTCTTGACATTACATATAGTCCGCCCTAAAACCTCCTGCGGCGAGAGTTCCATAGCTTCATCACTGGACTGGCTTACAGTAAAGAAAAAAAACCTTGTTCTATGGTTGATGGTGAGAATCGCCTCTCCTCTAGGCGTAGAGATGGCCCCCTTGTTCTGGTCACACGAGCCTAGTATAAAAAGATCTTTGGAGAGATCCTTGTAACTGTCCTTCAGGTATTTGTACATTTATATGAGGTTCCCCTCAGTCGTCTTTTTGTTCTAAACTGAATAATCCCAAATTTTGTAATCTGTCATTGTATTTAATCCCCGCCCCCCCATTCCCCTAAATCCTGGTTGCTCCCTCTGCACCCTTCCATCTCTACTTAATCCTTTTTATTAAACCACTGGTGCCAAAACTGTACACAATATTCCATGTTTGGTCTGACCAGGGATTTTATAAGGGCAGAACTATTCTTTAATCAATGAGAATCTTTCCTCTCTTGATACATCCCTTATTTTATTTGCTTTAGCATGCAGCCGCCTGGCTCTGGTCACCAAAATTAAGTTTTACCATCCACCAATAAGCCCAAGTCCTTTTCAGCTTCAGTTTTACTAGTAATTGACCGTTTAGAACATAGATTATACTTTTTTGTTTCCATGGCCAAGTGCATAACTTTACATTTCTACATTAAACCTCATCAACCATTTTCTCTGCCATCCCAAGCTTCCACAAATCCCCTCTGTAATGCGTAAACATCGACCTCATATTTATATTTACTTTACAGCTTAGTATCATCTGCAATATGTGAAACTTGACTGTGTAACCCACTACAAGGGTCTTTAAATAACAATATTAAAAGAAGTTGGCCCCAATACTGACCCCTGTGGCATCCACTGGTAACATCAACCCAATCTTGATGTTTCTCTGAGAATGGTGCCATTAATTACCACCTCTGCATTTTTCTATCACTAAGCCAATTACTTTACCCAGATATCACAGATTTTCTCCTACTCCCAGGCAGTTCGTCATTTTATATACCAACCTTTTATGTGGCACGGTGTCAATGCCTTTGAAAGATTCCGAATACAACATCCACAGCCGTCCCCAGATCCAGTCTTGAACTTCCTCCCGTAACACCATTCAGATTAGTCCTGACAGCCCGACCGATCTCTCATAAACCCATGTTGACGCTGGGTTATAAGGTTGTGCACATGAGATACTCCAGGATAGCAATCTCTCATAAACCCCGCAAATATTTCCCTCCACCACAGCAGTTAGACTTACGGTGCTCTGTAGTTTCCAGGATCGCTATTTGATCCTTTTTGTATATTGGTACCCATTTTTCCAGCTATCGCCATTCTGTGGACAAACCAGTCCTCAGTGATCTTCAATATTAAAAATAACGGTCTGTCTATCCATCCCGTACATAATTCAATGCAGAACCCGGGGTGTATCGCCATCTGGCCGCAGTATTTCATCTATCGTAGTGATCGAGGCGGCGCCGTACTCTTCCTGGGTTTGAAACTGTTTGACATTATAAAAAGATTTTAACATTATTCCTCTTTGTCTTCCACCAGGGGATTTTCCTTTCCTGGGTAAGACAGTTGAGAAGGCACATTCAGTCGATTGGCCCTTTCCCCTCCCTCTCCCTTCCACCATGACCCCCATGTTATTTCTAAGGGGACCCACCACTCTCTGTTTTTATTTCTTTCATTTATTACTTGAAAAATAATTTGGGATGTTTTTTGCTCTCCGGGCAATATTTCTCGCTCTAGTCTCTATGTTGCGGCCTTTATCTGCTTTTACAGGATTTATTTTCTCTCTATATCCTGGTATCCTCATCCGCTACCTTCACGTTTGTAGGCACCTTAAACGCTTATCTTTCTCGCTTATTGCTTTCCTTACCAATACTAGTTAGGCCAATAGGCTTTTTCTGTTCCTTTTATGCTTTTTCCCCATAAGGTAATGTGTTTCTCACAGACTTTTTCAGAGATATCGAGAAAAAGTCCCATTTTTTGGGGGGGCAAATTTGTCTTTGAAGAGCATTATCACCAGTCTATGCCTTTAAGTCTTTCCCTTAGTTTGATGGAACATTTGCCCTCCTGAAGTTTAGAGTGTTTGTTGCCCCTTCACTAACTGCTAGTAAAGCGTAAGCAACAAAATCAGTTGTTATATGATCACTATTCCCCAGTTTCCCCCCAACCTGGTAGTTTTTGATCCCCTATCAGGTCTGTGGGTCAGGATCAGGTCCGACAGTGCCCCTCCCTCTTGTTTGTGGCTCCAGGCTATTTTTGCGACAGGTAATGGTTCCTTTTGTTGTTGACAAGAACCTGCCTACCCTTGTAAGCGACCGCAGTTTCTGTGTCGCCCCCAGTCCAATATCCCCTTTGTAAATTAAGTCCCCCGATGAAAGTACTTCACCATGCTTTGAGACTGCATCCATTTCACTTATCAGCATTTCCTCTGCTGCCTCCATTATATTTGGAGCCTTATAACAAACCCCTAGTAATATTATTATTCTTTTTCCCTCCTCTATCTCCCCCTAGGGACTTCCACATTTGTGTTACTGATTCACTCTCCGCAGGACCGGCTTGAGGCAAGACTTCACATATTCGACAAACCCCTCCCCCTTTTTTCATTTATCCGATCCTTTCTAAAAAGACATAACCATCCCATGGGGGAAAGAATTCAGTTTTCTAGTGCAAATTTTGACCTGCAATTAATTGCTGATAAGCTGATCGCCCTTATTAAACCTTCTGGAGATATGCAAATTCCATACTTACACCTGATGCCGGAACTTTGGTAGCAATTAGGCCATTTTTGTATCATTCTACACAACTTATTGCCATGACTGTACTATGAGGATATACAGAGAGGGGGATGGAGGAGTATATAGAGGATATACAGAGAGGTGGACACAGAGTATATAGAGGATATACAGAGAGGGGGGGATGATATTAGAGAATATGACAGCTCAGAGGGGGATTGGAGTAGTATATATCGGATCATCCAGAGAGGGGGATGTGTAGTTATATATATCTGAGGTGAGGAGCATATATACTGTTACCATCACGGTTACTTGCTGCATACTACATAGAGGGTCGGATATTTCCTGGGCTGGAGCTCCGTGATATACATATGTTGGGATGTTTTATATCAATCACAGAGAATGGAGGAGTATATAAATACAGAGAGTGGTATGGAGGATTATATAGAGATATACAGAGAGGGGGTATGGAGAGTATATAGAGGTATTAACGTAAGGGGAGTGAGGAGTAATATAGGGAATCACAGAGAGGGTCGGAGATATGAAGAGGAGTATACGAGGGTGAAGTATAGAGGATATACAGAGAGGGGGATGGAGGATATATAGAGGATATACAGAGAGGGGAGCTGGAGGAGTATATAAGAGAGTATACAGAGAGGGTGGATGGAGGAGTAATACGGATATACGAGAGAGGGGATGGAGGATCTATATTAGAGAATAACCAGGGGAAGAGAGATACAGGTAGTATATAGAGGATATACAGAGAGGTATGGCGGAGATATAGAGGATATACAGAGGAGGGGATGGAGGAGTATATAGAGGATATACAGAGAGGGGGATGGAGGAGTATATAGAGGATATACAGAGGGGGATAGAGAAGTATGTATAGAGAGAGGAGTATATGGAGGTTGGCTGACCCCTCCCCTCCCCCACGTTTAGAGGCTGGAGGTTCCCCCTTATTCTTACCAGCGAGGCTGTAGCTCAGTCACATTGTGAAGCCTCAGATTCTCCATGTGATTTGGGTCTGGACTGGACATTGCACACACGTGGATCTGCTCCCATTGTAGTTACTGGAAGGTGAACCAAAAGCTTCTCAAAATCAGGTACAATTCAAGGGGCAGGAACATGTGTTGGACTTTGCATGATAAATGTGGTGTATGATGGGACTGAGCACCTTAGCGCCCCCTGCAGTGCAGAAATGTGTGTCACGTGATGAATATTGCAGCTGCGTCAAAAAGCGGTCGGGTACGACACGTGACACTTCTTAAATACAGGTGCGAGTAGTTTGCACTAGAAAGAACCTGCAAAGTCCGGCAGAAAACTGGCGCAAAGGCCTTAGTAAATGAGCCCCAGTGTCTGATTGTGTCAATAAAGAACAAAAACTGAATTTGGGAGGATGCACTGGAGGTTCTGCACACACAGAAAGTACAGACAGGGGAGAGGAGTGCGATGTAAAATGTTGGAGTGATGAAGTATTTCATAGGGCAGATAAGTCATTTCTGATGTACTGTCCCTTTAAGGGCACTAATACGTGAGTGTCACAGCGGAGTAGCAGGAGACTCTGGGAAGCCGGAGATGTCACAGGAGCAGGAACACGTCACCAGCTGAGCCCGTCTGATCACCAGCCGCCCCCCCTGCTGCTTCTGCACCTCAGGCGTCCGCCACAAATGTCAGTCCCTGCAGAGTCGCCCGTGGCCCTGCAGGATGTGGGTCACGCTGCAGCGCGCTACAACGTATTCCATGTTGTGAGATAAGAGATGACAGCGGAGCCGCACGATCACCGGATTCTTACATCCATCCTTAGCCTCACTTATACAGGGAGCAAATGTGCCGATTCATGTCCCTGTGTGATGATATTGCAGGATCTGATACAAAGTTACAAAACCTCAGCCTAATTTTACAGACACTGCGGGCCCCATGCTTTCTGGCAGAGCATTATCACCCAAAACACAGTAACCCTATTGCCCTCCTTCATATCTTCAGGACAATCTCCTCCTGTGACGCTTCTTCTCCCTAGGAAACACTAGCACGATGGGGTCCTGTGAGGCATCTAGATTTCAGCACGTTTCCTTAATTTTCACTTCTTCCTTCACAAAGTTCCATGACGACCCTGGATGGTCCCAACCACAAATCTGTTCCGACCTCTGTTTGCCCTTGACTGTTCTTTGTCTGACTCCTGATGCTTTGCACCACGTTTTATACTTTTCTCTTGTTCCTTCACGTCTCTGACCTGCTGACCTTCTGTGATAACCCTGTCCCAACCACAAAGCTGCCCTGACCCTGACCTCCACCAGAACGCTCCTCCTGCCTGACCTCTGCTCTCTCGACTATCCTTTGTCTGACCCTGACGCTTTGCACCACGTTTCCTCCTTTACACTTAGTCCTTCATATTTCTTAACTGCTGACCTTCTAAGGTGACCCCAGCTCGTCCCAACCACAAAGCTGCCCTGACCAGAACTTTCCTCTTGCCCCGACCTCTGTTTTCTCTTGACTATTCTTTGTCTGACTCCTGATGTTTTGCACCAGGTTTCCTAATTTTCACTCGTTCTTTCACGTTTCTGACCTGATGACCCGAACTAGTTCCATAGTCCCAACCACAAGTCTGCCCCGATCAGAACTTTTCTCCAGCCCCGACCTCTGTTTGCTCTTGACTATTCCTTGTCTGATTCCTGAAGCTTTGCACCAGTATCTCAGGCTGTCATCTGTACCAGGACTCGTGTAGTCTAGAACCCTGTAAAGGGGTTGAAGAGAGGCAAATGATGAGGCATCTTCCCTTGGCGAGTCACTTGTCAGGTGGCATGGTAGGTCCATCACCTGCTGCTTGTGACGTGTGGTTGCTTCCTTCCATCAGTCGTGTATTGAGAGATGACCCATAAAGTTTACATCTTGGCCCATTGGGGACTTCTTACGGCCAACTCCTTTAATGTTACTCCCACCATTCCTGAGCAATCATTGTAAATACTTTTGTCTCTCTACTATCATGTGGGCGTGGCCTGTTCCACCCTAGGACCACCCACCTGACAGGAGATGGTCTTATTAGCATACTGGTTACAGAAACAATGAGGCCTATTGGGAAGGTTTCCATGGAAGTGTCTTAAAGGAAGTGGACAACAAAAGTCTCTCTTAAAGGGTTATTCACATCTAGGACATCACTTAGGTAGCTGTAGATATTTGGGCTTCACCTTCAGAATCCACATTTTACCCCATGGTTACAGAGATGAAGTGACCTTTGTGAGAACGGGAATCCCACAAAAGTATAAAGAGTGAGGAGAACATGTGCAGCCATGGGGAGTCTAGCAGGGTAGCGCCCCTTTAAGAGGGTACAGTTAGGCTATGGTACGTGGCCGACCTGGGGGCTATTGTTAGATGCTCAGAGACAGCCCATTGGCATCCAATCACATCACAGTGATGCTGGTTTATACAGGGAGCCCCCTCCCACTATTAAACCACTTAGATGCTTCAGTCTGTATTAACGCAACGTCTCAGGCCTTAAAGGGGGTTGTCCCACAGTCTGATGTTCTCCTCTATAATCACAGGCTTGGAGGGAGGTCCCATTCCTCTTGATGGGGCCACATCCTCCTCCTGACAGCTGGAGCCATACCCCCCACCAATCCGCTCCAGCAGACACATTGCCCCTCGTGTGCCCGGGCCACCCCCTGGAAGAGTAGATTGTGGTGTGCAGGGGTCCTTCACGTGATCCGATCGATGCCGATACAGGACACAGGTTCCGTCACTTACCAGACACAGAGACACCACAACGTATTTATTGAGAGTGACAGAGCGCTGCATCAAACGGAGACAGTTCTCATAGCAGCGAGACGCCTCCACAGTCCTCGTCGCCTCCTATGTCCTCCGTACTGACGAAACGTTCTGCTGTTCCGGCTACAAATACTTCCCTAGACCTAGAAGCCTCCTGCTGGATGTCCATGGATCAGACGCCCTCTCCCTGCGCCAGTCTGTAGTCTCTTCCTCCACCATATAATGGTGTGATACATGAAGAGCCCCTTCTGTTCCCCATAAAGCTGCACCAGTCCCCCCCTCCCCGGCTCACAGACTTACGCTCCTGTTATGTCTGAACACCCCTGCACTAGCTCTCCCCCCTCCTCGCTCTCGCCCATTGCTGCTCTCTCCCTCCTCCGGCTCGGTGTCCCTACCATCCAGGCTGGTCACGTCACTCAGACCCCTCAAGTGCTCCACGGAATCGCTTTTCTGCAAGTCGGATGCGATGGTCTGCAGGCTGAGCAGGGAGACAGTGTCTGCCGGTGGGCCCATCTCCCCTTCTGTCATGGATGTGGGGGCTTCGGCTCCTAGAGGCGGGGTCCGAAGAGTTAAGAGTGGCCCGTGTGTGCGCCGGGCATGGATCTCTTCACTTATCAGCTCCAGATTACGCAGCGTTCCGGAATATCGCAGCTTGGCCTGGGACACCTTGACCTCCAGAGCGGTGACCCGAGCCTTGTGTTCCTGCAAGGTACAAAGCACAACGACAACTCAAAATCCTTCAGGAACTACAACCACAACCTGCAGATTTATGTCATGAGGGTGAAGTACCGGGTGTGATAAGCTGCGGCCGCTCGGATTGTACCATGTGGTTTTCTGTAGGGCGTCGTGCACACACGTGATCTGCGCTCTAGGTATAATGGGCTTTATGGCTTATCCTGGCAGGCGAGCGCTGTGCACTGCCAACCACAGGACGTCACCCACGAGACTGCGGGCAAATGCTCTACTTACCCGCCCTCCACAGGGAGGTGTAATGTCTACACACTGTGATGCAGAGTGAACAGGGAAGATAATGAACCGTCTTATTAAAGGAGATGGTGGCCAGGGGAGGAGGATAATAAAAGTATTATAATTCATACACTCACCTACCCAGTTCCATTGCCTCTGGTCTGGGGCTGGCAGTGGTGAGGGTCATATGATCACTGTGGACCAATCACTGTCCTCAGAAGTCATATGATCAGTAAGAGCCTCACCATCAGTGACATCACCACCCATGCACATGTGACCAATCACTGGGGAGCCTCACCACTTCCTGTTTGGAGAGGAAGTAAAGGACCAGGGGCTGCAGCGATGGAACAGAGTATTGGGAGTGGGTGAATATCCCTTCTTTTACACCTCTCACAGTGAGTTATCTACTTAACTTGAAAAATCCTTGATTTTATATGGTCTAAAAGTGTTTTTTATAATTGGAAATTAAATAAAAGCCTCAGTCCCTGGATGTGAAGTCTCCGTCCCTCATCCCTTTGTGGGGTGACAGAGCGACTCTCACCTCTAACACGGTGTTGAACTGCGCCTTCAGTTCGAAGTAAGGACGACTCTTGATAATGACGCGTTTCAAGCTTTTCTGCAGTGTCTGAACTTTGGCTTCGGCTTGGTGACACTGACGAGTGACTCTCTGGTGCTCGTACTCGCTGCGCAGCCGCTCCTCCTCCGCCTCATTTACCTGCGACCCGGGGACAGACAATGGGTGAAACAGGAAAGTCCACAATCCATGAAGTAGCGGATTATCCACTAGTTGTAGCTCAGTCTACACTCCCCATAACTTTAACTGCCTCAGAGACATCCTTCTAGAGATCCCCCAATATGCTAAAGGAGCAACCTATCATATCTACTAGTGGACCCATGGCCACCCAAACCACACCAAATTTTATGCAGAGTCAGAGCTCGGCGGGTGTTCCCTGCGCATGTGGAGCCGCAGAGTCAGAGCTCGGCGGGTGTTCCCTGCGCATGTGGAGCCGCAGAGTCAGAGCTCGGCGGGTGTTCCCGCCAGTGGAGCTGCAGAGTCAGAGCTCGGCGGGTGTTCCCTGCGCATGTGGCTGCCAGAGTCAGAGCTCGGCGGGTGTTCCCTGCGCATGTGGAGATGCAGAGTCAGAGCTCGGCGGGTGTTCCTGCGCATGTGGAGCTGCAGAGTCAGGCTCGGCGGGTGTTCCCCCGCAGCGGGCAGCTGCAGAGTCAGAGCTCGGCGGGTGTTCCCTGCGCATGGAGCTGCAGAGCGCATGAGCTCAGCGGGTGTTCCCCGCCCGAGGAGCTGCCAGAGTCAGAGCTCAGCGGTTCCCGCGCATGGGGAGCTGCCAGAGTAAGAGCTCAGGCGGGTGTTCCCGCACGAGGAGCTGCAGAGTCAGAGCTCACGCGGGTGTTCCCCGCACGAGGATGCTGCAGGGAGTCAGAGCTCAGCGGGTGTTCCCCGCACGGGGAGCTGCAAGTAGAGTCAGGGGTGTTCCCTGCGCTTTGGAGCTGCAGAGTCAGAGCTCGGGCGGTGTTCCCTGCGCACGGGGAGCTGCAGAGTCAGAGCTCGGCGGGTGTTCCCTGCGCATGTGGAGCTGCAGGAGTCATTGAGCTCGGCGGGTGTTCCCTGCGCATGTGGAGCTGCAGAGTCAGAGCTCGGCGGGTGTTCCCTGCGCATGTGGAGCTGCAGAGTCAGAGCTCGGCGGGTGTTCCCTGCGCATGTGGAGCTGCAGAGTCAGAGCTCGGCGGGTGTTCCCTGCGCATGTGGAGCTGCAGAGTCAGAGCTCGGCGGGTGTTCCCTGCGCATGTGGAGCTGCAGAGTCAGAGCTCGGCGGGTGTTCCCTGCGCATGTGGAGCTGCAGAGTCAGAGCTCGGCGGGTGTTCCCTGCGCATGTGGAGCTGCAGAGTCAGAGCTCGGCGGGTGTTCCCTGCGCATGTGGAGTAGTATGTTTAGAGCTCATTGCTCAGATACTTCCTGCTTATGGAGCTGCAGAACGCAGTGGATATTCACTGTTTGTGGTGGGTCAAAGTTCAGAGGGTTCTCACCGATTACAGTGCTGCATGTTTCGTGCTGTAACCTCAGAGCCCAGCGGGTGTTCTCTGTGCTCTCTTCTCCCGCCTTCTTTCAAAACTATAAACCCAAAGTCAGTTTCTCCTCCTTCCCTCACACTGACACTTTTTGGGAGGGAAATAATATCCAGTATAACCTGCTGTATACCCAGACCTGTCCTGACCTCAGAGGCTTCTACAAGGTGCACATATCCTTTAAGCGGCAGAGGGATCTGTGAAGCATTGGCTGTAAGTGGGGACACCTTTGGATCAGCGTAGGCCCCCCCTCACCTTGCAGGTTGCGTGGTTCAGCATCTCCTGCCATGTTGGGTCCAGACGGTTCTTGTCGGCAGTGACTCCTTGCTCTGCAACAAACACCATCTCCCGGGCGGCGGCGTGCATGCTGACCGCTCTCTCGTACCGCAGGGCTGCGCTGTGCGTGTCCTGCTGGGCCTGGGGGGCATAAAGAAAGGAAAGATCATACCAAAAGTCCATGTTGTGAATGCTCTCTACTGTTCACTGTTATCAGCCTGGTGCTATATAAAGATGCATTACCTGTGCATAAGGATCAGACAGACATTTTCCCATTGCACAGATGAATATTTCACGTCGCCCCCTCCCCCCTCCGCAGCAGTGTACCTCCTTGGCCAGTCTCCGGGCTTCATAGTACGGTCTGGCTTTTTCGATGCAGGCGCCAAGCTGAGTAGCCAAAGCGTTGAGCCGTCTGGCGGACTCGGTCAGTATCCGGCGGTAGGCAGTGCGGGCATCCTGCAGGGGGCAGCACGTACAATGTCAGTGTCTCTGATAGGGAGGGGGGGTAGAGGGATGGGTGATGGCGGAGCGCGCCACTTACATCCAACTGCAGCTCCAGCTGGTTAATCTCCTCGCTCGCCTGGTTCAGACGCTCCAATTCTTCCTGAGAAACACAAGACGAGCATCAGCAGGGGAGACGGAGGGGGAGGAGGGGGGGGGGGGGGGGCAGATGACAACCACAACCCAGAGCAACTAAACGGAACAGAACCGCAGCTCCTCCGGGCTGGGAGGGGATCCCGCTGCAGGGACCCCAGTGTCTCCACCAGAGGACCCCCGCTGCCCCCACACATAGTAGATGGTCACATATATGTAAGATGGAAAGCAATTCCCTCTGATCCCTGATGTGCACTGGGCTCGGCTGAGCATGCATGTACCAAGGCTGAGCATGCATGTAATAAGGCTGAGCATGCATGTAATAAGGCTGAGCATGCATGTACCAAGACTGGGTGCAGGGGACAATGCGGCAGCAGGATCACCCCCCCCTCTCCATCCAACACGTTAGAGGGTCGGGGGGCTGACACCCTGTGCTGCACACCCTCCTCTGCTCCCGGGTCCTGCACTCTCCCTCATCTATTATGTGTCCCCCTCCAGTAAGTGCCCAGCCGATCCCTGCGCCTCCCCCCAGCCCCCCGTGTATAGGGGCCATTACTAGTCGGGGGGTATTTCCACCCCCTCTGGAATGATTTGGGGACCTCTCAGATCGTCACTTACTGATAATGTGCCTCCCGCTTACCCCCAGACATCAGGGTGGTCCCAGGTGCCCCCTCTCCATACATCTACCTGTATCCGGGGGTCCAGCTCCTCCTCGCCCTCGTCTTTCCTCGTCTCGCCCGTCTTCTCCGTTGGTTTCTTGATGTCGGCTTCGCTGTGTTCTGGCAGCTCAGCATGAACGCCCCCTTCACCCTCCGCCCCAGGCGTGGGCAGCCGCTCCTCACAGGGGGGCCCCTCCGTCACCTCCATCACTGCAGCGCTCAGCCGTGCATCGTACCCCGAGACCTGGGGGGAGAAGGAGCGTCACAGCAACACCCCAAAATACATTATACACCCCGAGAGTATATACACAGGGCTCTCTCCATCAGGCGCTATCTATAAAGGGGGGGCGCTCTCTCCATCAGGCGCTATATATACGCAGGGCTCTCCCTATCAGGCGCTATATACGGGGGGCCATCACAAGAGACAACCGAGAGAAAGACACAGAGAGACAGTCAGAGAGGAAGCCACAGAGAGAGAGAGACAGTCAGAGAGGAAGCCACAGAGAGAGAGACAGTCAGAGAGGAAGCCACAAAGAGAGACAGACATCGAGGATCCACAAAGAAGACCGGCAAAGGAAGCCCCCAGAGAAGACCGTCATAGAGAAGCCACAGCGAGACAGTCAGAGAGAGACGGTCAGAGAGGAAGCCACATAGAGAGACAATCAGAGAGGAAGACATGATGAGAGTGACAGTCAGAGAGGAAGCAAAGGACAACCAAAAAAAAACAACAAAACACAGAGAGACAGGTCAGCGAGGAAGCCACACTGATCGACAGTCAGATAGTGAAGCCACACAGTGAGCCTAGCGTCAGAGAGGAGCCAGAGGAGACAGTCGAGAGGAAGCCCAAGAGAATGACAGATAGGAGACATGATGAGAGAGACAGTCAGAGAGGAAGCCACACAGAGAGACATTCAGAGAGGAAGCCACACTGAGAGACAGTCAGAGAGGAAGCCACAGTTCCTGTCAGTCCGGCGCTCTCCGCCCTGCTTTCCTTTTCATTGGTATCTGCTTCAGAATTCTGGCACGTTTTTCCTGCACGCCATCTCTAGGCTTATGTCGCCGTCGCTCTTTCCTTGTCTTCTAGTTGGGCTTCGTCCTTCTAGCGCTCAGCAGTCTTAGCCTCTTTCTTTTGTTGCCTCTTTGCGACCTCTTTCCCGTCGCTTCCTTCCTATCTTAGCCCCTCCTTGTGTCTTGCACAAAACGCTGCGCGTGAGGACCCTTGCTGCGCCCGGATCTAGCACCCACACACACTGTGTGCTTTCAAGTGCTTCCCACTCCCTCCGACCCTCATCCCAGAGATCCACGTCGTCGTCAGCGAGGAAGCCGCATAGAGAGACAGTCAGAGAGGAAGACATGATGAGAGAGACCGTCATAGAGGAAGCCACACAGAGAGACAGTCATAGAGGAAGCCACACTGAGAGACAGTCAGAGGAAGCCACACAGCGAGACAGTCAGAGAGGAAGCCAGAGAGAGACAGTCAGAGAGGAAGCCACAGAGAGAGACAGTCAGAGAGGAAGACATGATGAGAGAGACAGTCATAGAGGAAGCCACACAGAGAGACAGTCATAGAGGAAGCCACACATAGAGACATTCATAGAGGAAGCCACACTGAGAGACAGTCAGAGAGGAAATCACAAAGAGAGACAGTCAGAGAGGAAGACACCAAAGAAGCATCAGAGAAGGATCCACATAGAGAGACAGTCAGAAGGAGACACTGTATAGACAGTCAGAGAGGAAGACACTGAGAGACAGTCAGAGAGGAAGACACACAGATAGACAGTCAAGAGGAATCCACAGAGAGAGACAGAGAGGAAAGACACTGAGAGACATCAGAGAGGACAACACAAAGAGAGACAGTCAGAGAGGAAGCCACACAGAGAGACAGTCCAGAGAGGAAGCCACAGAGTGGAGACAGTCAGAGAGGAAGCCACAAAGAGAGACAGTCAGAGAGGAAGCCACAAAGAGAGACAGTCAGAGTGGAATCCACAAAGAGAGACCGTCAGAGAGGAAGCCACAAAGAGAGACAGAGGGAGAGGATCTACACTGGAGATGGGGAACAACCGAGGAGTATATAGAGGATATACAGAGAGGTGGATACAGGAGGAATATAGAGGATATACAGATAGGTGGCCAGGAGTAATTAGAGGATATACATAGCGGTGGATACAGGAGTATATATAGGATTCCAGAGAGGTGGACACAGGAGTATATAGAGGATACAGAGAGGGGGATGGAGGAGTATATAGTTGTGATATACAATAGTAACTTATGTCACACAAAGGGTGCGAGTTCTTATATGATATTTACTCGTCTACGGCAGGAGATCTGCTGGTTTTTGCTGAGCCCCTTATGGTCACGTCGGGAAAGGCAATGTCGAATCAGTAATCGGTAATCTCCGGGGTAGGTATTCCAGGGCAGAGGGCAGGGGGTCGGAGCTGAAAGTGCCGGGGTAATAGCGTGGGATGGTGGGGGGGGCGACCGGGGATGGGGGGGATGACCCTTAACCGGCTTATTGTGCTTTCCTTCCCAGCACCCCATAGGTGCCCTATATTGCATACGTATGATAACCCGGGGGGTTGCTCGCGGGATGTGTCTTGTTTTCTTTTCTCCTTTTCGCTGGCCTCGGTCCTAATGTAAATTTCGAGGAGATCCCGGAACTCGCCGAAAATAATTGTGCAAATATATTATTATTGTAAGATTGAACTTACAGCATGTCACGTCCGCCTGCATCCTGCACTCCTGCAGAATATCCGTCGTCCCCATTCCTCAGCGTCCACTCCCGTTGCCCTCTGCATAATATCCGTCTGTCCCCAGTCTCAATTCCACTCCACTGCCACCTCCTGCAGAATTCCCGTCTGTCCCCCAGTCTCATGGCCGTCCACTCTCCTGTCACCTCCTGCAGAAATATCCTTCTGTCCGCCCCCAGTCACTCACGTCCACGGATTCCCTCACCTCCTGCAAATATAACCCTTCTATCTCCCGCTATGTCCTCAGCTGTCCACTCCCTGCACCCCTCAAAGGTATCCGTCGGTTCCCCCCTACGTCCTCACGTCCGACGCCCCTGCACCATCCTCGCTTCATAACTACGTTCTGTGCTCCCCAGTCGCCTTCCTCCTTCCACGTGGTCCCCTTCATTCCTGCTATTCACTTATTCCATCCTCCTCTTCGTATCTCCCTTCTAGTCCTCAGCCCTTCGTCCATCTACCGTGGCATCGTTTCCCTCCTGCAGAATCATGTGCCGTTCTGTCCCCCCATCCTCAGCGTCCACTCCGTGCCACTCCTGAAATACTTCGTTGTCCCCCAGATCCTCAGTCCACTCCCTTGCACCTCCTTCAGAATATCCGTCCTTCGTCCCTACCACCCAGTCTCATGTCCACTCCCTGCACCTCCGTGCAGATATATTCCGTCTGGTCCCCCCAGTCTTCGCAGCTCCACTCCCTGCACCTCCTGCGAGAATTTCCTCTGTCCCCCAGTCCTCGCGTCCCCCATCCCTGCAGCCTCCTGCTGAATCATTCCTTCTGTCCCCCCATTCCTCAGCTCCCCAGTCCTTCACCTCACGCTCGCTTCTCTTAAATTCGTCTTCTCCCCATCTCGCCTCACCCCTGCCTCCTACAATCCCATTCCCACTCCCAGTTCAGTCCTCCCTGCACTCCTGCAGTACCTTCCTTCCCCCATCCTCGCGTTCCACTCCCTTGCACCTCCGTGGGCATCATCGTCTGTCCTCACCGTCCAACGTCCTCCTTGTTCCCTCAACCTTCCTCCGCTGTTAACCCTGTACCCGAGGGTCTCGGCACGCATCTCTTCGGCCTATCCTCTCTCCCGAGAGTCCTGCCCTTGCGATCCTCCCTGGGTCGAGAGTGGCTTCTGCTGGCCCTCCGTGGCCCACCTTCCGAGTCTCCGCAGGTCACAAGTGCTGCAGATGCCTCACACCGGCTGCTGCCATTCCTGAGTCGCGATGCTGGGACCCCATCCCCAAGCTTGAGACACTTGTAAGAGTACGTCCTGGTGCTTGCTCTCTTCTTGGGCTCCTGGCGCCTTTCTGGTAACAATGTGAGCCTCTCGCCTTGGACTTCCTTTGATGATGCGATAGCATCGGTGACCCAGGTTGCATCTTTCTCAGCTGGACGACTCTTGCCCTGTTCGCCCATTTTTGTCAGTGCAATATGACTGCACGTGTTTCTTTAGAGATAACATGGTAACAGAAGAGAAACAATGATTGCCAAGCACCACCGTCCTTGTAAAGTGTCGGGGTGTGTATTGTTACTTACTCCTGACAATTGTCCCCCCGCCTGTCCCATCAAGCCCCCCAACCTGTGTTACTGGAACATCACTGACAACCATGTTACCTCTCCTCTTGATACTGCCCGTGGTGATTGTTACTATACACATGACTACATTGTCCGCCAGCCCGTTTCCCCATCAGCCCCCCGCACCTGTTGTTACTGGAGAACAATCACGACCACGATGGTTAACCTGCCCTCATTATACTGCCCAGTGGTGATTGTTACTTTACACATGACAATTGTCCCCCAGTCCTGTTCCCCATCAGCCCCCGCCCTGTGTTACTGGAGACATCGACTTGACAACATGTTACCCTGCTCCTATTATACTGCCCATGGTGATTGTTTACTTTACACATGTTACACATTTGTCCCCAGCCCTGTCCCCATCATCCCCTGCACCTGTGTTACTGGGGACACACATGACACCATGTTTACCTGCTCCTATTATACTGCCCAGTGGTGTTTGTTTACTTACACTGACACTTGTCCCCAGCCCTGTCCCCAATCACCCCGCACCTGTTTGTTACTAGGGAACATCACTGACCCCATTGTTACCTGCTCCTATTATACTGCCCGTGGTGATTGTTACTTACACATGACCCATTTCCCCCCAGCCCTGTCCCCCATCGTCCCGCACCTGCTTTTACTGGAGACATCACTGACAAACCATGTTACCTGCTGCCTATTAATACTTCCCAGTGGTGATTGTTCTTACACATGAACACATTGTCCCCAGCCCTTGCCCCATCAGCCCAGCCGCGACCTTTGTTACTGAGACATGCACGACCCATGTTTACCTGCTCTATTATACTGCCCAGTGGTGATTGTTACGTCACCATGACACATTTGGGGGTCCCAACCCTGTCCCGTCAGCCCCCGCACCGTGGTTAACTACGAGCACATCACTGAAACCATGTTACCGTGCTCCTATATACTGCCCAGTGGTGATTGTTACTTACACATGACACATTGTCCCCAGCCCTGCCCCCATCTCCCCCGCCACCTGTGCTTACTGAGCATCACTGCCAGCCCGATGTTACCCTCTTCTATATATGACTGCCCGTGGTGATGTTGTTTGTTACACATGACACATTTTCCCCAGCCCTGTCCCCATCAGCCCCCGCCCTTGTTACTGAGCACAATCATGCACCACCATGTTTACCTGCTCCTTATTATACGCTCCCAGTGGGTGATTGTTACTCTTACACTGACACATTGTCCCCAGTCCCTGTCCCATCAGCCCCTGCACCTTGGTTACTGGAGACATCACTGACACCAGTTTACCTTCTCCTTTATAACTGCCCTGGTTATTGTTACTTACCATGACACATTTGCCCCACCCTGTCCTCATCACCCCTGCACCTGTGTTTACTTGAGACATCACTGACACCATGTTCCTGTTCCTATTAACTGTCCCAGTGGTGTGATTGTTACTATTACACATGACACAATTGTCCCTCCCAGCCCTGTCCCCATCCTCCCCGCACTGTGTTACTGAACTGCTGCTGCTCGCTAAGGCGCCCTGCAATGAGGGAAATGTGTTTTCAATAGTACATAGTATCATATTATATAAGGCTGACAGGAGACGCTCAAGTCATCAATCCAACCCGATATTAAATAAAAAATAATTTTATAGTCCCCAACTACCCGGATATTTTTCCTCCAGAAAGCATCCAGCGGCCTCTCTTGAACATTTACATATGAGTCCGCCACTAAAACCCTCCTGCGGCGAGAGTTCCATAGTTCTCACACTGCTGCTTTCAGTAAAGAAAAAACCTTTGTTCTATGGTGATGGTAGAATCGCCCTCTCCTCTAGGCGTAGATGATGCCCCCTTGTTCTGGTCACAGCCTAGTCTAAAAAGATCTTTGGAGAGATCCTTGTTAACTGTCCGTTCAGGTTTTGTACTTGTAATGAGGTCTCCCCTCAGTCGTCTTTTTTTCTAAACGAATAATCCCAAATTTTGTAATCTGTCATTGTATTCTAATCCCCGCCCCCATTCCCCTATAATCCGTGGTTGCTCCCTCTGCACCCGTTCCAGCTCTACTTAATCCTTTTTATCTATCACTGGTGCCAAAACTGTACCAATATTCCATGTTTGGTCTGACCAGGGATTTTATAAGGGCAGAAACTATGTCTTTTAATCATGAGAAATCTTTCCTCTCTTGATACATCCCTTATTTTATTTGCTTTAGCACAGCCGCCTGCTCTGGTCACTAAAATTAAGTTTTACCATCCACCAATAACGCCCAAGGTCCTTTTCAGCTTCAGTTTTACTAAGTATTGACCGTTTAGAACATAATTATACTTTTGGTTTCCATGGCCAAGTGCATACTTACATTTACTTACATTAAACCTCATCACCATTTCTCTGCCATCCTCACAAGCTTCCACAAATCCCCTCTGTAATGCAAACATCGACCTCAGTATTTAATTTACTTACACAGCTTAGTATCATCTGCAAATAGTTGAAACTTGACTGTGTAAACCCACTACAAGGGTCTATTAAATAAAAATATTAAAAGAAGTTGGCCCCATACTGACCCCTGTGGCACTCCACTGGTAACATCAACCCATCTGCTCGCGAGAATGTGCCATTAATGACCCCTCTCGTTTTCTATCACTAAGCCAATTACTTACCCAGATACCCAGATTTTCTCCTACTCCCGGCATCGTCGATTTTATATACCAACCTTTTATTGGCACGGTGTCAATGCCTTTGAAAATCCGATATACAACATCCACAGCGTCCCCAGAATCAGTCTTGAACTACCTCCGCGTAGAAACCATTCATGATTAGTCCGACAGGCCGATCTCTCATAACCCATGTGACGCTGGTTTAAGGTTGTGCACAGAGATACTCCAGGATAGCAAATCTCTAATAAACCCCGCAAATTATGTCCCCACCACAGCAGTTAGACTTACGTGTCTGTAGTTTCCAGGATCGGCTATTTGATCCTTTTTTGTATATTGGTACGCCCATTTCCGCTAATCGCCATTTCCTGTGGCAACAACCAGTCCTCAGTGATCTTCAAATATTAAAAATAACGTCTGTCTATCCAATCCGGTACATAATTCAATGCAGAACCCGGGGTGTATCGCCATCTGGCCCCATGGATTTATCTATCGTAGTGGATTCGAGGCGGCGCCGTACTCTTCCTGGGTTTAAACTGTTTGACATTAATAAAAAGACTTTTACATTATTCCTCATTTGTTTCCACCAGGGGATTTTCCTTCCCGGGTAAGACAGTTGAGAAGGACATTCAGTCGATTGGCCCTTGTCCTCCCTCATCCCTTCCACCATGACCCCCATGTTATTTCTAAGGGCACCCACCTCTCTGTTTTTGATTTCTTCTCATTTATTACTTGAAAAATAATTTGGGATTAGTTTTTGCTCTCCTGGCAAATTTCTCGTCTCAGTCTCTATTTGTGCGGCGCTTTATCTGCTTTTACGGATTATTTTTGCTCTCTATATCCTGGTACTGCCTCATCGCTACCTTCACGTTTTAGCACCTTAAACGCTTACTTTCTCGCTTATTGCTTTCGCTTTACCAATCTAGTTAGACCACATAGGCTTTTTCTGTCTTTTATGCATTTTTCCCCATAAGGTATGTGTTTCTCACAGGACTTTTTTCAGAATATCTAGAAAAACGTCCCTTTTTTGGGGGGGCACTTTTGTCTTTGAAGAGCATTATCCCACAGTCTATGCCTTTAAGTCTTCCCTTAGTTTGATGGAAATTTGCCCTCCTGAAGTTTTAGAGTGTGTTGTTCCCCCTTCACTAACGTCTAGTAAAGCGTCAACACAAATCAAGTGTTGTATGATCACTATTCCCCAGTTCCCCCCAACCTGGTAAGTTTTGATACCCCTATCAGAGTCTGTGGTCAGGATCAGGTCCTCGTGCCCTCCCTCTTTGTTGTGGCTCCAGCTAGTTTCGACGGTAATTCTTTTGTTGTTGACAATAACCTGCACTACCTTTGAGACCCGCAGGTTTTCCTTTCTGCCCCCAGTCCAATATCCCCTGGTGTAATTGAAGTCCCCCCATGAGAAGTACTTCACCATGCTTTGACTGCCGCTCCATTTCACTTATCACATTTTCCTCTGCTGCCTCCATTATATTTTGGAGCCTTATAACAAACCCCTAGTATATATTATTATTCTTTTCTCCTCCTCTTATCTCCACCCTAGGGACTTCCCATTTTCGTTACTGATTCATCTCGCAGGACGGCTTGAGGCAGATCTTCACATATAGTGACAAACCCCTCCCCCTTTTTTACTTTATCACGATCCTTTCTAAAAAGACATAACCATCCCATGGGGAAGAATTCATGTTTCTAGGCAAATTTTGACTCTGCAATTAATTGCTGATAAGCTGATCGCCCTTATTAACACATTCTTGAGAATATGCAAATTCCTCTATAACACACTGATATGCCGGATGACTTTGTAAGCAATTAACCATTTGTGTATCATTCTCACAACTTATTGCCATGACTGTATATGAGGATACTACAGAGAGGGGATGGAGGATGAATAGGAGATATACAGAGAGGTGACACATGGAGTATATAGAGGATTATACAGAGACGGGGGTGGAGAGTATATAGAGGATATGACCTCAGAGGGGGATTGGAGTAGTATATACGAGATATCCAACGAGAGGGGATGTAGGAGTTATATTATTAGATATCTAGAGGGGATGGAGGAGTATATAAATACAGATTGTCTAGATCTATATAAGTACAGGTAGGGTCTCATAGCGAGAGTACATAGAGGGCGGATTATTCTCTATGTATTGGGGATGGAGGGTAATCATGTGGAACTACATATTGTGGGGGTGATGTGCGATAATCTAGATTTACAGAGAGGGGGATGGAGGAGTCATATATAGGATATACAGAGAGGTGGATACTAGGAGTATATAAGATCAGGAGGTATAGAGATATCGGAATAGAGAGGGATGGAGAGTATATTAGAGTATAACGAGAGGGGAGTGAGGGAGTATATAGAGGCTATACAGAGAGGTATCAGGAGATATATAGAGGATATACGAGAGGGGGGATGGAGGAGTATATGAGGATTAACAGAGAGGGGGATGTGAGGAGTATATAGAGATATACAGAGAGTGTGGGCATGGAGGAGTATATAGAGAGAATATAAGAGAGGGGGGATGGAGGAGTAATCGAGGATATACGAGAGGGGGATAGGAGTTAAGAATAACTAGGGTAGATTCATGAGCGTTTAGAGGCTGGAGGCGTTTTAGAGGCTGGAGGTCCCCCCTTATTCTTCCAGCGAGGCTGTAGCTCAGTCACTTGTGAAGCCTCAATTCCCTTGATTTGGGTCTGACTGGGACATTGCACACCGTTTGCGCTCGCCTCCATTGGTATTTATGGAAGGTGAAGCCACAAATCTTCTTCAAAATCAGGTACAGTTCAAGGGCAGGAAATTGTGTTGGAACTTTGCACTGTAAATGTGTGTATGATGCGGACTGACGCACCTTAGTCGGCCCCCCGGCAGTGCAGAATGTGTGTCACGTGATGAATATTGGCAGCTGCGCGCAAAACGCGGTCGGTACGACCGTGACACTTCTTAAATACAGTTGCTGAGCAGTTTGGCACTAAAAGACACCTGCAAAGTCCGCAGCAAACTGGCTGCAAAATGCCTTAGTAAATGGAGCTCCCAGTGTCTATTGTGTCAATAAAGAACAAAACTGATTTGGGAGGATGCACGGGGTTCTGCAACACCAGACCGTACAGACATGGGAAGGCGTGCGATGTAAATGTTGGAGTGATGATGTATTTCATAGGCAGATAAGTCATTTATGATGTAGCTTCCTTTAGTGCACTAATACGTAGTGTACAGCGGATACAGGAGACTCGTGGAACCAGAGATGGCACAGTAGCAGGACCACTTCACCAGCTGAGCCCTCCTGAATCACCAGCCGCCCCTCCGCTGCTTCTGACACCTCTGCGGTTCCGCCACAATATTCAGTCCCTGCAGAGTTCGCCCGTGGCCGCCCTGCAGGATGTGGTCACGCTGCAAGCGCGCTACAACGTTCCATGTTTTGGTATAAAGAGATGACAGCGGAGCCTGCACGATCACACGTGATTCTTACATCCATCCTTTCCTCACTTATACCGGGAGCAAATGTGCCGATTACATGTCCTGTGTGATGATATTGCCAGGATCTGATACAAAGTTACAAACCTCAGCCTAATTTACAGCACTGCGGGCCCCATGCCATGCTTCTCCTGGCATAGCATTATCACCCACACACATGAACCCTATTGCCCTCCTTCATTCTTCAGGACAACTCTCCTCCTGTGACGCTTCTTTCTCCGTAGGAAACACTAGCACGATGGGGCCTGTGGGCATCTAGATTTTCAGCAACGTTTCTTAATTTTCCACTTCTTCCGTCCAAAGTTCCATGACGACCCGGATGGTCCCAACCACAAATCTGTTTCCGAACCTCTGTTTGTCCCTTGACTATCCTTGTCTGACCCTGACGCTTGGCACAGACGTTTCCTCCCTTTTTCACTTAGTCCTTCATATTTGCTTACCTGCTGACCTTCTATGGTGACCCCAGCTCGTCCCAACACATTCGTTTCCCCTTATGCCCCGACTCTGTTTGCTCTTGACTATTCTTTGTCCTGAACTCCTGATGTTTTTGCACCAGGTTTCCGAATTGTCACTCGATCGTCTTCACGTTTCTGACCTGATTACCCAAACTACTGTTCCGCTGTCCCAAACCACAAGTCTCTGGCCCTGATCACGAACTTTTCTCCCAGCCCGACCTCTGTTTGCGCTTGCTATTCCTTGTCTGATTTCCTGAAGCTTCACCAGTACTCAGGCTGTCATCTTACCCAGGACTCGTGTAGTGCTAGAACCCTGTAAGGGGTTGAAGAGAGGCAAATGATGGGGCATCTTCCTTGGCGAGTCACTTGTCATGTGCATGGTAAGGTCCATCACCCTGCGCTTGTGACGTGTGGTTGCTTCCTTCCTCAGTCGTGTATAAGATGACCCAAAAAGTTATATCTTGGCCCATTGGGGAACTCCTTACGGCCAACTACCGTTAATATTACTGCCCACCCTTCCTGAGTCAATCATTGTAAATACCTTTTGTCTCTCTACTATCAATATGTGGGCCGGGCCGTGTTCCACCCTAGACCACCCACCTGACAGTGAGATGGTCTTATTGCTCATACTGGTTTACAGAAAAGGCCTATAGGGAAGGTTTCCATGGAAGTGCCTTATAGGAGTGGACAACAAATCTCTCTTAAAGGGTTATTCCCATCTTAGGACATCACTAGGTAGCTGTAGATATTTGGGCTTCACCTTCAGAATCCACAGTGTTTACCCCATGGTTACAGAGATGAAGTGCCCTTTGTGGAGGAACGTTGGAAATTCCCACAAAATATATAAGATGATTTGAACATGTGCAGCATCCACGGGAGTCCTAGCAGGGTAGGCCCCTTAAGAGGGTACATTAGGCTATGTACGGCCGCTGTGGGGCTATCTGTTCGATGCTCATGAGACACTGCCTATTGCATCCAACACATCACAAGTGTTGCTGGTTTAATACAGGAGCCCCCTCCCACTGATTAAACCACTTAGATGCTTCAGTCTGTATAACGCACGTCGCAGGCCTTAAAGGGGGTTGTCCCAGCGTCTGATGTTCTCCTCTATATCACAAGGTTTGGAGGGAAGTCCCATTCCTCTTGATGGGCCAACATCTCCTTCCTGACGCTGGAGCCATACCCCCACCATCCGCTACCAAGAGACAACCTGCCCTCGTGTGGCGCCTGGGCCACCCCCTGGAAAGTAGTTGTGATGTGCAGGGGTCCCTCATGATCCATCGATGCCGATACAGGGGACACCAGGTTCCATCAACTTACCCAGACACAAGACACCACAAACGTATTTATTGCAGAGTGAGCAGAGCTGCTGGCATCAAAACGGAGACAGTTTTCTCATAGCAGCGAGACGCCTCCACGTCTCGTCGCCTCCTGATGTCCTTCCGTCCTGACGAAACGTTCTGCTGCTTTCCGGGCACAATATTCCCTAGACCTAGAGCCTCCTGCTGGATGTCCCTGGAGTCGACGCGCCTCCTCCCTGCTCGCAGTCTGACGTCTCTTCCTCCACCATATAATGGTATGATACATGAAAGCCCCTTCTGTCCCCCATAAAGCTGCACCATCCCCCCCCTCCCCGGCTCACAACTTCGCTCTGTTTTGTCTGAACCCCTCCTGCACTACTCTCCCCCCTCCTCGCTCTCCGCCATTGCTGCTCTCTCCCTCCTCCGCGGTCGGTGTCCCCTACCATCCATGCTGGTCACGTCGCTCAGACCCCTCAATGCTCCACGGAATCGCTTTTCTGCAAGTCGGATCCGATGGTTCAAGGCTGAGCAGGGAGACAGTGTCTGCGGTGGGCCCATCTCCCCTTCTGTCATGGAGTGGGGGCTTCGGCTCCTAAGGCGGGGTCCGAAGAGTTAAGAGTGGCCGTGTGTGCGCCGGGCAGTGGATCTCTTCACTTATCACTCCCAGATTACGTCAGCGTTCCGGAATATCGTCATGCTTGGCCTGGGGACACCTTGACCTCCAGAGGGATGACCCGAGCCTTGTGTTCCTGCACAGGTACAAAGCACAACGACAACTCAAATCCTCGGAACTACACAACCACAAACCTGCAGATTTATGTCATGAGGGTGAAGTCCGCGGTGTGATAAGCTCGGCGCTCGGATTGTACCATGTTGGTTTTCTGTAGGGCGTCGTGCACACACCGTGATCGCGCTTCTAGGTATAATGGGCTTTATGGCTTACCTGGCAGGCGAGCCTGTCAACTGCCAACCACAGGACTCACCCGAACTGCGGGCAAATGGCTCGACTTACCACGCCCTCCACAGGGAGGTGTATGTCTACACACTGTGATGGCAGAGTGAACGGGAAGATAATGACCCGTCTTAGTAAAGGAGATGGTGGCCCAGGGAGGATGATAATAAAGTATTATACCATCACTACCATCACCTACCCGTTGCCATTGCCTCTGTCTTGGGGCTTGCAGTGGTGAGGTCATATGTACACTGTGGACCAATCACTGGTCCTCAGAATCATATGATCATAAAGCCTCACCATCAGTGACATCACCATCCCAATGCACTGTGACCAATCACTGGGGAGCCTCACGCACTTCTGTTTGGAGAGGAGAGAAGACGAGGGGCTCTGCAGCGATGGGAACAGATTATTGTGAGTGGGTGAACACCCTTCTTTTACACCTCTCACACGTGGGTTACTACTTAGACTTGAAAAATCCTTGATTTTAATGTCTAAAAAGTGTTTTTTTATAATTGGAATTAAATAAACGCTCGTCCCTGGATGGAAGTCTCCTCCCTCATCCCGTTTGTGGGTGACGAGCGACTCTCCCTCTAACACGGTGTTTGAACTGACTGCGCCTTCAGTTCAAGTAAGGACTACTCTTGATAATGAAGACGTTTCCAAGCTTTTCTGCCAGTTTGCTGAACTTTTGGCTTGCTTGGGACACTCGACAGTGACTCTCTGGTCTCGTACTCCGCTGCGCAGCCGCTCCTCCCCCCGCCTCATTTACCTGCGACCCCGGGGACAACATGGGTGAAACGGAAATTCCACATCCCTGAATTAGCCGGATTATCCACTAGTTGTAGCTCAGTATCTACACCTCCCCATAACTTTATCTGCCCATAAGAAGCCTCTAGAGGTCCGCCCAATATGTCTAAGGAGCAACCTATCATATCTACTAGTTGGACTCCATGGCCACCCAAACCACACCAGTTTTATGCAGAGTCCAGAGCTCGGCGGTGTTCCTGCGCATTGGAGTCGCCGAGTACGAGCTCGGCGGTTGTTCCTGCGCATGTTGGACGGCCAAGAGTCAGAGCTCGACGCGGTTGTTCCCTGCGCCATGTGGGCGGCAGAGTCAGAGCCTCGCGGGTGTTCCCTCCGCATGTGGAATCTGCAGAGTCAGAGCTCGCGGGTGTTCCCTGCGCATGTGGACTGCAGAGTCGAGCTCGGCGGTGTTCCCTGCGCACTGTGGAGCTGCAGAGTCAGAGCTCGGCGGGTGTGCCCCTGCGCATGTGGAGCTCAGAGTCATGACCGTCGGGTGTTCCCTGCCATGTGGGGCTGCAGAGTCATGTCGCGGGGGTGTTCTCCCCGCACGGGCAGCTGCAGAGTAAGAGCTCGGCGGGTGTTCCCTGCGCATGTGGAGCTGCAAGATGAGAGCTCAGCGGTTTGTTCCCCGCCAGGAGCTGCAGCAGTCAGAGCTCATCGGGTGGTTCCCCGCACGGGGAGCTGCCGAGTAAGAGCTCAGCGGGTGTTCCCCCGCACGAGAGCTGCATAGTCAGAGCTCAGCGGTTGTTCCCGCCGAGGAGCTGCAGGAGTCAGAAGCTCAGCCGGGTGGTTCCCCGTCACGGTGAGCTTGCAGAGTAAGAGCATGCGGGTGTTTCCCTGCGCATCGTTGTGAGCTGCAGCTAGTCGAGCATCGGCTGGTGTTTCCCTGCGCAGGGGAGCTGCAGAGTCAGAGCTCGCGCGGGTTTGTTCCCTGCGCATAGTGAGGCTGCAGAGTCAGAGCTCGGCGTTGTTCCCCGACGGGGAGCTGCATGAGTAAGAAGCTCGTCGGGGTGTCCCTCGCATGTGGAGCTGCAGAGTCGAGCTCGGCGGGTGTTCCCTTCGCACGGGGAGCTGCAAGTCAGAGCTCGGCGGGTGTTGCCCGCGCATCGTGGAGCTGCAGAGTCAGAGCTCGGCGGGTGTTCCCCGCCGGGGAGCTGCAGAGTAAGAGCTGCGGTGTTTCCCTGCGCATGTGGAGCTGCAGAGTCAGAGCTCTGGCGGGTGTTCCCTGCCGCAGGTGAGCTTCAGAGTCAGAGCTCGGCGGTTGTTCCCGCGCATGTGGAGCTGCAGAGTCAAGTGCTCGGCGGGTGTTTCCTGCGCATGTGGAGTCAGTATGTTTAGAGCCATTGCTCAGTACGTCCTGCTTATGGAGCTGCAGAACCAGTGGATATTCACTGTTTGTGGTGGGGGGTCCAAAGTTCAGAGGGTTCTCACCGATTAACTGCTGCATGTTTCGTGCTGTAACCTCAGAGCCCAGCGGGTGTTCTCTGTGCTCTCTTCTCCCGCTTCTTCAAAACTATCAACCCAAGTCAGTTTCACTCTCCTCCTTCCTCCCACTGACATTTTTTGGGAGGGAAATAATATCCAGTAAACCTGCTGTACACCCAGACCAGCCTGACCTCAGAGGCCTCTACAGGTGCACATATCCTCTAAGCGAGAGGTAATCTGCTGAAGCATTGGCTGTAAGTGGGGACACCTTTGGATCAGCGTAGGTTCCTTCTCACCGTTGGCAGGTTGCATGGTTCAGCATCTCCTGCCATGTTGGGTCCAGACGTTTTCTTGTCGCAGTGCCTCCTTGCTCTGCAACAAACACCATCTCCCGGCGCGCGGTGCATTCCTGCCGCCCCTCGTACCGCAGGGCTGCGCTGTGCTGTGTCCTGCTGGGCCTGGGGAAAGAAAGGAAAGATCATACCAAACCAAGCCCCATGTTGTGAATGCTCTCTACTGTTCACTGTTATCAGCACCTTGTGCTATATAAAGATGCATTACCCTGTGCATTAGGAATCAGACAGACATTTTCCCATTGCACAGATGAATATTTCATGCGCCCCCTCCCCCCTCCGCAGCAGTGTACCTCCTTGGCCAGTCTCCGGGCTTCATAGTACGGTCTGGCTTTTCGTTCGATGCAGGCGCCAAGCTGAGTAGCCAAAGCGTTGAGTTCGTCTGGCGGACTCTGTCAGTATCCGGCGGTAGGCAGTGCGGGGGCATCCTGCAGGTGGCAGCACGTACAATGTCAGTGGCTCTGATAGTGGGGGGGGGGGGGGGGGGGGGGAAGAGAGGGATGGGTGTGGCGGAGCCCCCACTTACATCCAACTGCAGCTCCAGCTGGTTAATCTCCTCGCTCGCCTGGTTCAGACGCTCCAATTCTTCCTGAGGAACACAAGACACATCAGCAGGGGAGACGGAGGGAGAGGAAGAGGAGGGGGGGGGGAGCAGTATGACAATCGCAACACAGAGCAACTAAACGGAACAGCACCGCAGCTCCTCCGGGCTGGGAGGGGATCCTGCTCCAGGGACCCCCAGCAAGTGAGATAGAAATCCAGTGTCTCCATCATCAGAGGACCCCCGCTGCCCCCACACATAGTAGATGGTCACATATATGTAAGATGGGAAGCGATTCCCTCTGATCCCTGATGTGCACTGGGCTCGGCTGAGCATGCATGTACCAAGCTGAGCACGCTGTACCAAGGCTGAGCACGCATTTACCACAGGCTGAGCACGCATCTGTACCAGAGGCTGATCACGCATGTACCAAGGCGAGCACGCACTGTACCAAGGCTAGCACCATGTACCAAGGCTGGGATACCACTGCATATACCAAGGCTGAGCACGCATTTACCAAGGCTGAGCACCGCATGTACCAAGGCTGAGCACACGCAGGTACCAAGGCTGAGCACGCATGTCCAGGCTGAGCACGCATGTACCGGCTGAGCACGCATGTACCAAGCTGAGCACGCATGAGCTACCACGCAGTACCAAGGCTGAGCACCGCATGTACCAAGGCTGAGCACGCATGTCCAAGGCTGAGCACGCATGTACCAAGCTGACCGCATTGTACCAAGGCTGAGCACGCTTTACCAAGGCTGAGCACGCATGACCAGGCTAGACGCATGTACCAAGCTGGCACGCATGTACCAAGGCTGAGCACGCATGTCCCAAGCTGACCGCATGTACCAAGGCTGAGCACGCATGTACCAGGCTGAGCACATGTTACTAAGGCTGACTGCATGTACCAAGGCCTGAGCACGCATGTGACCAGGCTGAGCACGCATGTACCAAGGCTGAGCACGCATGTAACCAAGGCTGAGCACGCATGTACCAAAGGCTGAGCATGCATGTACTAAGGTGACATGCATTCGAAGGCTGGGTGCAGGGGACATCTGCAGCAGG
This sequence comes from Engystomops pustulosus, assembly GCA_019512145.1. Lineage (NCBI taxonomy): Eukaryota > Metazoa > Chordata > Amphibia > Anura > Leptodactylidae > Engystomops > Engystomops pustulosus. The sequence goes on from WNYA01000566.1 coordinate 86,496, forward strand.
CATTTCTGGTGGGGATCACGTAGAAGGTCGGGGACTGACGCCCTGTGCTGCATACCCTCCTCCGCTCCCGGACCGGGACCTGCACTCTCCCTCATCTATATGTATCCCCCTCCAGTAGTGCCCAGCAATCCCTGCCGCCTCCTCCCCTGCCCCCCATGTTTAGGAGCCATTACTAGTCTAGGGTCTACATCTGGGAATGATTTTGGGGACCTCTCAGATCACCCCTTACTGGTATGTGCCTCACATCATGGTGGTCCAGTGCCCCCTCCAACATCTACCTGTTCCGGGGGCCCCAGCTCCTCCTCGCCCTCGTCTTTCCTCTCTCGCCCGTCTTTTCCCGTTGGTTTCTTGATGTCGGCTTCGCTGTGTTCTGGCAGCTCAGCATGAACGCCCCCTTTACCCTCCGCACCGGGCGTGGGCAAGCCGCCTCACAGGGGGGCCCCTCCGTCACCTCCATCACTGCAGCGCTCAGCTGTGCATCGTACCCCGAGACCTGGGGAGGAGGAGCGTCACAGCAACACCCCAAATACATTAACACCCCGAGAGAGAGTATATACGCAGGGCTCTATCTATAGGGTGGGGGGGGGCCCTCTATCCCCATCAGGCGCTATCTATAGGGGGGGGGGCGCTCTCTCCCCAGGCGCTATCATAGGGTGGGGGTGGGGGGGGGGCAGGCTCCTTCCCATCAGGGTATCTATAGGGTGGGGGTGGGGGGGGGGGGGCGGGGGGGCGGCTCTCTCTCCATCAGGCGCTATCATAGGGTGGGGGGGGGCGGGCTTTCTCTCTCCATCAGGCGCTATCTATAGGGGGGGGGGGGGCCCTCTCTCCCCATCAGGCGCTATCTATAGGGTGGGGGGGGGCCCTCTCTCCCCATCAGGCGCTTATCTATAGGGGGGGGGGGGGCCCTCTCCTCCCATCAGGCGCTATTATAGGGTGGGGGCGCCTCTCTCCCCATCAGGCGCTATCTATAGGGTGGGGGGGGGGGGGGGGGGGCTCTCTCTCCCATCAGGCGCTATCTATAGGATGGGGGGGGGGGCTTCTTCCCCATCAGGCGTATCTATAGGATGGGGGGGGGGGGCGATCTCTCCCATCAGGCGCTATATAGGATGGGGGTGGGCGCTCTCTCCCATCAGGCCTATCTATGGGGGGGGGGGGGGGCGCTCTTCCCATCAGGCGCTATCTTATAGGATGGGGGGGGGGCGCTCTCTCCCCATCAGGCGTATCTATAGGAGGGGGGGGGGCGCGCTCTCCCCATCAGGCGCTTCTATAGGAGGGGGGGGGGCGCTCTCTCCCCATAGGCGATATCTATAGGAGGGGGGGGGGGCGCGCTTCCCCATCAGGCGTTATATAGGGGGGGGGGGGGGGCGCTCTCTCTCCATCAGGCGCTATCTATAGGGGGGGGGGGGGGGGCGCTCCTCCCCATCAGGCGCTATCTATAGGAGGGGGGGGGGGGGGCGCTCTCTCCCCATCAGGCATCTATAGGAGGGGGGGGGGGGGCGCTCTCTCCCCATCAGGCGCTTTCTATAGGAGGGGGGGGCGCTCTCTCCCATCAGGGCGCTATTATAGGAGGGGGGGGCTCTCTCCCATCGGCGCTTCTAGGAGGGGGGGGCGCTATCTCCCATAGGCGATATCTATAGAGGGGGGCTCTCTTCCCCCATCAGGCGCTCTATTATAGGGGGGGCTCTCTCTCCCCCCATCAGGCGCTATCTATAGGGGGGGGCTCTCATCCCCATCAGGCGCTATCTATAGGGGGGGGGGGGCGCTCTCTCTCCATCAGGCGCTATCTATAGGGGGGGGGGCGCTCTCTCCATCAGGCGCTATCTATAGGGGGGGGGGGCGCTCTCTCCATCAGGCGCTATCTATAGGGGGGGGGCGGCCTCTCTCCCATTAGGCGCATCTATGGGGGGGGGGGGGGGCGTTATCGATAGGGGGCGCTCTCTCCCCTTCAGGCGCTATCTATAGGGGGGGGCTCTCTCTCCCCCATTCAGGGCTATCTATAGGGGGGGGGGGCTCGCTCTCTCCCCATCGAGGCGCTTTTTAGCTATAGGGGGGGGGGGCTCGCTCTCTCCCCACAGGCGCTATCTATAGGAGGGGGGGGGGCGCTCTCTCCATCAGGCGCTATCTATAGGAGGGGGGGGGCGCTCTTCCCCATCAGGCGCTATCTAGAGGGGGGGCTCTCTCTCCCCATCAGGCGCTATCTATAGGGGGGGGCTCTCTCTCCCCATCAGGCGTATCTATAGGGGGGGGGGGGCGTCTCTCCCCATCAGGCGCTATCTATAGGGGGTGGGGGCGCTCTCTCCCCATCAGGCGCACTTCATAGGGGGGGGGCGCTCTTTCCCCATCAGGCGGCTATCTATAGGGGGGGGGGCGCTCTCCTCCCCATCAGGCGCTATCTATGGGGGGGGGGGGCGTTATCTATAGGGGGGGGCGCTCTCTCTCCCCATCAGGCGCTATCTATTGGGGGGGCTCTCTTCTCCCCATCAGGCGCTATCTTAAGGGGGGGGGCTGCGCCTCTCCCCATCAGGCGCTTATCTATAGGAGGGGGGGGGGCGCTCTCTCCATCAGGCGCTATCTATAGGGGGGGGGGGGGGGCTTCTCCATCAGCCTATCTATAGGAGGGGGGGGCTCTCTCCCCATCAGGCGCTATCTATTAGAGGGGGGGGGGGGCGCTCTCTCCCCATTCAGGCGCTATTCTAAGGAGGGGGGGGGGGGCGCTTCTCCATCAGGCGCATCTATATGAGGGGGGGGGGGCGCTCTCTCCCATCAGGGGACTAATAGGGGGGGGGGGGGCGCCCTCCCCCATCAGGCGCTATCTATAGGAGGGGGGGGGGGGGTGCGCTCTCTCCCATCAGGCGCGTATCTATGAGGGGGGGGGGGGGGGCGCTCTCTCCCCATCAGGCGTATCTATAGGAGGGGGGGGGCGCTCTCTCCCATCATCGGAGCTATCTATAGGGAGAGGGGCGCGGGGGCGCTCTCTCCCCATCAGCGATATCTATAGGAGGGGGGGGGGCCCTGCTCCCCATCAGGCGCTATATCTATAGGAGGGGGGGGGGCGCTCTCTCCCCATCAGGCGGACTCTATGGATAGGGGGGGGGCGCTCTCTACCCATCAGGCGCTATCTATAGGAGCGGTGGAGGGCGCTCTCTCCATCAGGCCTATTAGGGGGGGGGGGGGCGTTAGCTATAGGGGGGGGGGCGCTCTCTCCCCATCAGGCCGCCATTAGAGAGGGGGGGGGGGGCTTCTCTCACCAACAGGGCTATCTATGGGGGGGCGTGGGCGTTACTATAGGAGGGGGGGGTACATCTCTTCACCAATCAGGCGATTATCTATAGGAGGGGGCGGGGGGGACCTCTTACCCATCAGCGCGCATATCTATCAGGAGGGGGGGAGCCTCTCCCCCATCAGGCGCTATCTATAGGAGGGGGGGGGGGGGGCGCTCTCTCCCATCAAGGCGCTATCTATAGGAGGGGGGGGGGCGCTCCTCTCCCATCAGGCGCTTATCTATTGGGGGGGCGGCGTTATCTATAGGCGCGGGGGGCGCTCTCTCCCCATCACGGGCCTATCTCTCTAGGGGGAGGGCTCTCTCCTCCCCATCAGGAGCTATATAGGAGGGGGGGGGGGGCGCTCTCTCACATCAGGCGCTCTATGGGTAGGGGGGTGGTTCGGGGCGTATCTATAATAGGGGGGCTCTCTCTCCCCATCAGGCGCATATCTATAGGGGGGGGGGGGCTCGCTCTTCACCATCATGCGTTATCTATAGCGGGGGGGCTCGCTCTCCCCATAGGCCTGTACAATAGGGGGGGGGGAGGCGTCCTCATACTTATGGGGGGGGGCTCGCTCTCTCCCCCATCCAGGCGCGATATATAGGGGGGGGGGGCCCTCACGGGTATATACGGGGCTTCCCTCCATCGGCGCGATGGGCTCTCTCCATCAGGCGCTATAGTTTAGGGGGGGTCGGGCATTAGGGCGCTCCTCTCTCCGTCAGGCGCTATATACGGGGGGCGCTCTCACCTCCATCAGGCGATATATACGTGGGGGGCGCTCTCTCCATTCAGCGCGGTCATATACGGGGGGGCAGCTCCTCCATCAGGCGAGCTATATACGGGGCCGCGCGCCGCGCAGCGCACTCCGCCTCCATCCGCGCGCTATATAGGGGGGCGAGCCGCTCTCTTCCATCACGTCGCCTAACCGGGGGCGCTCCCATAGGCGCATTTCGGGGCTCTCCATCAGGCGCTATATACGGGGGGCGCTCTCTCTCCATCAGGCGCTATATACGGGGGGGGCGCTCTCTCTCCATCAGGCGCTATATACGGGGGGGGGGCGCTCTCTCTCCATCAGGCGCTATATACGGGGGGCGCTCTCTCCATCAGGCGCTATATACGGGGGGCGCTCTCGCTCCATAGGCCCGCTATATATACGGAGGGGACGCTCCTTCTCCTCAGGCGCTAGTTTAAGGGGGGCGATCCTCTGCCATCAGCGCTATATACGGGGGGCGTCTTCTCCATCAGGCCTATATACGGGGGGGCTACTCTCTCTCATCAGCGCTTATACGGGGGTAGGCGCCCTCTTCTCACACAGGACGCTATATACGGGGGGCGCTCTCTCTCCATCATGGAGCATATACGGGGGCGCGTCTCTCTCCATCAGGCGGCTATATACGGGGAGGCGATGCTATTCCATCAGGCGCTATATACGGGGGGGGCTCTCTCTCCATCAGGCGCTATATATACGGAGGGCGCTCTCTCTCCATCAGGCGCTATATACGGGGGGCGCTCATCCCATCAGGCGATATATACGGCGGGGCGGTTCTTACCCTCCATCAGGCGCTATATTACTGGGGGGGCGCTCATCTCTCCATCAGGCGATAGATACGGGGGGGGCGCTTATCATGGGTATGAGGGGGGCGCTCTCTCCCATCAGGCGCTATATACGGGGGCGCGTCTACAAGAATCAGGAGCATATTACGGGGGGCGCTCCAGCATCAGGCGCTATATAATGGGGGGCGGGCGCTCTCTCCACGGCGCTAATACGGGGGGCGACTCCTCAATCAGGCGTAATACGGGGGGCGCTCTCTCCATCAGGCGCTATATACAGGGGGGCGCTCTCTCTCCATCAGGCGATATATACGGGTGGCGCTTCCATGGGCAGGGGGGGGAGCTCTCTCCATTCAGGCGCTGTATACGGGGGGCGCTCTCTCCAATAGGCGCTACTAACGGGAGTGGTCGCCTCTCTTCATCAGGAGATATTACCGGGGGGTGCGCTCTCCCATCTAGGCGCTATTACGGGGGGCGCTCTCTCCCTCAGGCGCTATATACATGGGGGGGGGCGCTCTCTCCATCAGGCGCCTTTACTAAGGGGGGGGGGGGGGGGGGGGGGGGGGGGGCGCTCTCTCCATCAGGCGCTATATACGGGGGGCGCTCTCTCCATCAGGCGCTATATACGGGGGTGGGCGCTCATCTCAATCAGGCCGCCTATATAGGGGCCACGGGGGGGAGCTCTCTCCAAAGGCGCTATTACGGGGGGCGCCTCTCTCGCCTCAGGCGCCTATATACGGGGGGCGCTCTCTATCCACATGGCGCTATATAAGGGGGGCGCTTCTCTCATCAGAGCGCTAATACGTGGGGGCGCTCTCTCTCCATCAAGGGCTATTACGGGGGGGGGGCGCTCTCTCTCCATCCAGGCGCTATATACGGGGGCAGCTCTCTCATCAGGACGATACTATACGGGGGGGCGCTCGTCTTCCATCAGGCTATATACGGGGGGGGGGGCGCTATCTCTCAATCAGGGCTATATACGGGCGGTCAAGGGATCGCGTCCTCTCTTCCAAGCTTCGGGCGCCTCATCAGGCGCTAGATACGGGGGGCGCTCTCTCATCAGGCGCTATATACGGTGGGGGCGCTCTCTCCAGCAGGCGACTAATACGGGGGGCCGCTGCTCCTCCATCAGGGGCTATATAATTGCGTGGGGCGCTCTCTCTACCCCATCAGGCGCCTTTATTCTCTAGGGGGGGGCTCGCGTCCCTAGCTTAGGGGGGGCTCGAGACTTCTCCTAGGCGCCTATATATACGGGGGCGTCCACGGGCCGGCGCGCTCTCTCCATCACAGCGAGTATACGGGGGGCGCTCTTCTCTCACATCAGGCGCTATATACGGGGGGCGCTCTCTCTCCATCAGGCGCTATATATACGGGGCTTCCTCTGGGCGATTCGGGCTATTCCCATCAGGCGCTATACTTACGGGGGGCGCTCTCTCTCATCAGGCGCATATATACGGGGGCGCACTCTCTGCCATCAGGCTATATACGCGGCTTCAGGCGCTCTAGGGAGCTCTCTCCCTCAGGCGGTATATATACGGGCGTGCGAATATCTCTCAGCAGGCGCTAATATAAGGGGGCGCGCACTCTCTCAATCCAGGGTCCGCATATACGGGGGGCGCTCTCTCCATCAGGCGCTATTACGGGGGCGCATCTCTATCGCGCATCGAGCGCCTATCCATAGGCCTAGTCGGGGGGGCTCATACTCCATCAGGGCGTATAGGGGGGGCTCTCTATAGGCTGACGGGGGGCGGCTCTCTCCATCAGGCGCCTATATACGGCGCGGGACGCTCTCTCATCCATCAGGAGCTATATACGGGGGGGCAGCCTTCTCTCTCCATCAGGCGCTGTATACGGGGGCGCTCTCTCTCCATCGCTATATCGAGGGGCGCTCTTCATAGCGATAAGGGGGGGCTCTCTCTCCATTGGTCGCTATATACGGGGGGCCTCTCTCTCATCAGAGCGATATATACGGTGGGGCGCTCTATCTCCACAGGCGCTGTATACGGGGGCGCTCTCTCTTCCATCAGGCCGCTATATACGGGGGGGCGCTCTCTCTCCATCAGGCTGCTATATACGGGAGAGGGCGCTCCTCTCTCTCGCAGGCGCTATATACGGGGGGACGCTCTCTCTCCATCAGGCGGCTTAATATACTGGGGGCCGTGCTCTCCGTCATCAGGCGCCTTATACGGGGGGCGCTCTCTATCGCCGAATCAGAGGGGCTCGTTTCTCCCACTCGGCGTATCTAGAGGGGGGGCTCGTTCTGCTCCATCAGCGCATAGACGGGGGCGCTTTCATCTGCCCGCTATAACGGGTTGGGCGGCTCATCCTCCATCAGGCGCTATAGATACGGGGGCGACGTCTCGCTCAATCGGAGCTATATAGGCGGGGGCGCTCTCTATCCATCAGGCGCTGATATACGGGGGGGCCTCTCTCTCCATAAGGCGCTATATACGGGGGCGCCTACCTCCATCAGGCGCTATATACGGGGGGGGGCGCTCTCTCCATCAGGCGCTATATACGGGGGCGCGCTCTCTCACATCAGGCGCTATTACTGGGCGGGGCGCTCCCTTCTCCACTAAGGGCTACTATAGGGGGGCGCTCTCTCTCTCCATCAGGCGCTATATACGGCGGGGCGCTCTCCTTCTCCATCAGGCGCCGTATATAACGGGGGGGCACTCTCCATCAGGCGCTATATACGCGGGGGCGCTCTCCCCATCAGGGCATATACGGGGGGCGCTCCTCCATCAGGAGCTATTTATACGGGAGGGCGTGCTCTACTCCAGCTAGGCGCCTAATAAGGGGGGCGCTCTCTCCCATAGGCGCTATAATAGGGGGGCGCTCTCTTCTCCATCAGGCGCTATATACGGGGGGGGCGCTCTCCTCCTCAGGCGCGTATTTAATACGGGGGGCGCTCTCTCCATCAGGCGCTTTTCGGGGGCGCCTCTCCATCAGGCGCTATATACGGGGGGGGGCGCTCTCTCCATCAGGCGCTATATACGGGGGGCGCTCTCTCCATCAGGCGCTATATACGGGGGGCGCTTTAGCGCTCATCCCTCCATCAGGCGCTATATACGGGGCGCCCATCTCCTCCATCTGGAGCTATATACGGGGGGCTCTCCCTCAATCAGGCGCTAGATACGGGGGCGCTCTCTCCATATGGCGCTATATACGGGGGGGGGGGCAATCTTATTATTATTGGGGTGCTGGTTGTTATGGGTGTGGCCAGTATCTGTGGGAGGAGCTCAGCTCCCTGCTTTGTGGCAGTGTAGTTCTCATCAGGTGAAGGCCCGGGGCTCCTCTCCCTGCACCCGGGGCCGGTGACTGTCAGTCAGGATCTTCTGCTCCGCTTCTCCCCCCTCTAATCAACCACCTACCTGCGCCTTCTTCTTAGGCCATCCTGGGGTAGATCACCCGCCGTGACGTCACGGAGCTGTCAATGACGTCACACAGACCCCGGTGCTGCCTTTTTGTGCTTGTTAGTCCAGTTGCCTGGGATTTAGGCGGCGCCCGTTGGCCCGGAAACGGAAATGGAATCGGGGGTCGCTCCGTACGGCAAGATGGCGGCACAGTGGAGAAGTATTATTCCGTACAGGAGATGCCGGGAGGGGGCGCAGCGCAGAGCCGTCACTGCTAATGTCATCCTGTGTGATACTGACTGCTGTGTATCTAATCATATCCTGTGTGATACTGTCTGCTGTGTATCTAATCCCATCCCGTGTGATACTGTCTGTGTATCTAACCTTATCCCGTGTGATACTGTCGCTGTGTGTCTAATCCTATCCCGTGTGATACTGTCTGTGGTATCTAATCCTATCCCGGTGGAATGACTGCTGCCTGATCTTAATCCATCCTGTGATATGTAGCTGTGATTAATCCTATCCTGTGTGATACTGTCTGGGTGTGTAGCTAATCCTATCCCGTGTGGATACTGTCTGCTTGTGTATCTAATATCTATACGATGTGATACTGTCTGCTGTGGATCTATCCTATCTGTGATATGCTTTGCTGTGTATCCTAATCCCAATCCTGTGTCCGATACTGTCGGCGTGTATCTAATCCTATCTGTTTGTACTGACGTCTGACTGTGTATCATATCCCATACTGTGTGATACTGACTGTATGTGTATCTAATCCCATCCTGTGTGATACTGTCTGCTGTGTATCTAATCCTGATTTTTGTTTTTTTTCCCCCCGTGTGATACTGTCTGCTGTGTATCTAACCCATCCCGTGTGATACTGCTATGCTGTGTATCTAATCCTAGCCCGTGTTGTGATTACCGTATGCGTGGATCTAATCCTATCCCGTGTGATGTGATACGTGTCTGACTGTGTACTAATCCATCCTTGTGGATTACTGTCTGTTGTGTATCTAATCCTATCCTGTAACTGTTAGTGATATAATCCCGTGTACTGCTGCTGTGATCTACACCATCCGTGTTGATACTGTCTTGCTTGTGTGTCTGCTGTGTATCTAATCCTATCCCGTGGGATACTGTCTGCTGTGTATCTAATCCTATCCCGTGGGATACTGTCTGCTGTGTATCTAATCCTATCCCGTGGGATACTGTCTGCTGTGTATCTAATCCTATCCCGTGGGATACTGTCTGCTGTGTATCTAATCCTATCCCGTGTTATACTGACTGCTGTGTATCTAATCCCATCCTGTGTGATACTGTCTTCTGTGTATCTAATCCCATCCTGTGTGATAGTCTGCTGAGTGGTGGTGTATCCAATGCATGGTAGCTGAGATACAGTGTGCTCAGCCTGGTATCTGACTTCTGGAGGGAGCAGTAATGTCACCCCAGGAGCCTCTCGTCGAGCAGCTCCTCCACTATGATCGCTCCCTTGAAGTGACTGCAGCGCTGTGCACAGTATAGTGGTCATGCTTGGTATCATAGGTTTTGGGTTGAATTACATTAAAGGCAACTTCAGAAGTGCTCCATGGCGCTGCCAGGTGTGTGACTCCTAATGATCTCCTATTTCAAATAGTGGAATAGCCCTTTAAATTCCTGATAACACGAATATGCGACCCAGTGGGATTTCACAGTAAGAGTCAAGTATAACGTGAATGTATCCTGGAAATCTGCAGCGTCTAATCATCCCGCTCCAGAAAAGGAATATGGAAAGCTGGAAATACATTAGTAGGGTTGTACAGTTTGCAAGTTCTTCCAAAAACACCCCCCCCCCACCAATCCTTAGAATTGGTGGAGCTGCTCCATCCAATATTGTTGGCAATTGCTGAGCACAGCGCTCCCTTTGTGATACACCCAAAGTATAATGAAGCATAGAACACATGCTCAACCTGTATGTGATAACGGGACCCCTCATTAGCTGGGGGTCCTCTCACTGATCAGTGTAGGATAATCTAGGTCTCTCTGCTGTATCAGGAGATAAACCCAAGAACAAAGGCTCCATCCAGCTCCGGTGTCCAGAGACTGCAATGTTCATCAAGATAATCCAATCCTATAATCTATGCATCTACGTGTCCTGAATCACATGTGGAAGACTCCGGACCCTCAGCTGGATCCTCTTATACTTTGAACCATCCCCTCTAAAGCAGCAGCTTCCTAAACATCAATGCCCAACTCTGAATAAGCCCAAGAGGGGTATAATATCCAAACCAGCAATAGACTCCTGGCTGTAGGGGGCGCCGTCTCCACATCAGTGCAGGATAGAGGAGCAGCTTATCTATAGGGTGATCTATAGGGAGCTGTCGCTTTCTTGTATTAGAGGCATCGTATTCCTCTGCACACATGATACAGCACTCATCACTCCTTTACACGTAGGTTTCATTAGACAATTTATGTGGCCGCACTATTATCCGTAGGGAACGTGTACTGGAAGCTCCAATTTGAGACAACCCCCCCCCCCATCCAGAGTCAGGGCACAAGCTGCAGCTCAAATAACCCACATTAGGGTCTTCAGGACCAGTCTGGTTCTATCCTGAAGCCAAGATCAGGGAGACACTTCACATTCTTTTTTTAAACCAAGATCCCCCTCCCACCCACACCTCAAGCATCCTGCCATTTTCACTCCAAATTAAGGTTTTTTCGGATGCGTTTGTAAATCTTGTGACGTGTGACTGCACCCTCAGGGGTGGAAAGTTAGAGGTTTGTCCACATACATTGTGCAGGCGACGGCTCTGCTGTTATGTGCCCAATAAATGAGACTTCAGAATTTCTAGCCAAGACATCCTGAGCGGACAGAGGAGCCACCAATGACCAGCGGGTTCTGCATCAGGACCGGTCCATCACTTTAGGAGGAGCAGCAGAACCCATGACCCCCTGCACCTCCAACCACACAATTACACGAGACAAAAGTGACCGAAATATTTTTTTTATTTGATGTGAAACATGAGCGGAGGTTGGAGACGACTTAACGGTTAGATTTGGCGACTCTCTCCAGTTCATCCTTCTTCTTGATGGCGTAGGAGTTAGAGGAGCCCTGGAAGAGGATAACGAGAGATGTAACACATTCCCTAACGCTCTATGAGGGCGAGTAACACTTATTATGGCGGCACTCACCTTGGCGGCGTTGATGAGCTCATCGGCGACACATTCAGCAATGGTCTTAATGTTCCTAAAAGCGGCTTCACGAGCTCCGGTGCAGAGGAGCCAGATGGCCTGAGGAGAAGCAGAGCTCAGTCAGGATGGGACAGCGACAGCTACTAGTAGCAGGGATGATACCTCATCCTCTCCCAGGACCCCCCCCCACTCTGTACCTGGTTGACTCTCCTCAGAGGGGACACGTCCACAGCCTGTCTCCTCACTGTTCCAGCTCTACCAATACGGGTGGAGTCTTCACGGGGGCCGCTGTTGATGATGGCGTTCACCAGCACTTGCAGAGGGTTCTGGTATCGAGAGATGGAAGTATAAGACAGATAAGTCATCAAGTCATCACATTGTGGATGAGATTTAGATGCTCAGTCATGATGATCCAATAGAAGCTTCCACCACAGGACACTGCGCCTGGTCTACAGGGAAGCAACAACATCTGTAGATCCAGAAACTGCAAACATTGTCTGTGGATACTCAGATCTGTGTGCATGTAGGTGCACTAACTGACCAATAGTTTAACATCAGAGGTAACACAATAATTAGTGTGGTCTGGAATCTAATAAGTGGGGTGGGGTGTCCCGGACGCTTCCACAGACGACATCTAATAATCAATTTCATCTTCAGCAAAATAAGTCTACAGAAGAATGTGTCCTTCCCTGCTAAAGGGGTTGACTGCAGAAACATCATTGCAGCCCAGTAAAAGGGGAGGTGAGGGCAGGCTCTGTATATAAGAAGCCAAATGCTGGGAAGAAGGGGGTAAAGAGCGTGATCATACACACCCCTGGCTCCAAGCGGTCAGTGACCTGCAAGATCCAAGTCATTAGTCACAAGAGCTCAAGAGGGGACAACTAGCAAAGCAGAGTCAGAACAGAAATCTGACATATAACCATCACCACATACAAGGATACATTGGTGGCAAAGATGTTTTTAGCTCGAGGGCGCGTTCACACGTTCGCTTTGGCCTGCGTTTTCATTGCGTTTCAAATGCATTACAATAGCTGAGGAGAGGTGATTTACCCAATTACTGTAATTAGGCAAATCACCTCTCCTCAGCTGTTGTAATGCGCTTCAGACAATGTGTGAACGCGCCCATAGACCAAGGCGAACCTGTAGCCTTAACGCCTTAAGACTACAGGTTTTGCTGAACTTTTTCATATCAGACATTACTTCTTACAAAGCACTGAATACCTATAAATTCTTAAAGTCTGTCTGGTCACCATTCATCTCATGTCACTGAAAATCAAACCTGACGGTCACGATCAGTCGCCCAAACGGAGCATATTGCAGGATCGGTGGCTGAGCCAATCTGGCAAATCGAGGCCCCTAGCAACAGTTCATGGCTAGTATCTAGAGGCTATTTGGCCACCATACGGGTCATACCAAACCAAATTATTGGTTCCGCTCTATAGTCAAATTATCTCCAAACCTACAAGGCAAATAGTGATTGACTCAGTGGTCAAGAACATCACCAAAGGCCTGTACATACAGGAGAAGAGCTATGCACATTCTCATCCAGAGACATCAGGCCGCCCTCACCTCTCCGGTCAGCAGGTGGATGATCTCGAAGGCGTGCTTCACGATCCTGACGGTCATCAGCTTCTTGCCGTTGTTCCTCCCGTGCATCATGAGGGAGTTTGTAAGACGCTCCACAATAGGACACTGGGCCTTGCGGAATCTCTTAGCAGCATAGCGCCCCCCGCTGTGAGGCAGGAACTTGGCGTACTTCTCCTTCACGGCAATGTAATCCTGGTGGAGCAAGTATACAAGACAATCAGCACCTACATTTATAGTCCTGTTCACAAGATGGACACCCTAGACCGCCCCTTTAATTTGGCACATTAGGACAGATCTGCATTGAAGCTGCAACTCCTGAGTAGGGACCCAACTTGAATGGACGACAAGTGGCTACTGCGACATAAGGATCTGTCTCCTGGGAATCTACATCAGTGGAAGCACAGCAGACATTGCCCACATCTCATGGCTGACAACACAGATGGGGAAGACATCACTGGTGTCAACTTGTCTCACACAAAAGATCAGACAACTCCTCCGTACACTTCACACGTGTGTGGACCCAAAAAATCATCCCCTGGACTGACCTGTAGGGAGATGTCGCTGATCTGGACGTCATCAGTGCTCCATTTCCCGAAAAGTTTGATTTCAGGGGTCTCAGCCCCGACTGGAGCGGTTTCCCAGTCTGCCATTCTGTAATGGAGGGAGAGTGGGTTACATATACAGATACATTCTAGGTCACCTACAGATTCAAGAATATATATAACTTTTCCATATAGAATTTCCCTAATCTCACTGCAGGACTATGGAACCCAAACAAGGCTCCGTGTGTCTGCAGCCCATGTGTCACCCATGGAGTCCGGTCTGAGGCTCCCTGTCATCACACAGCGGGGTAACATTACGTTCCCTCCATTATTAGCAAACGCGAGCTTCTCGGCATGTGAACAGCTGCAGCCTTTGTATTAATACGCAAAGTACAATCAAAATATACAGTGTGAATGCAGCCCAAGAGATAGTAGAAGGGAGTATGCGGAGGTTGTATTGGGGTGTGGGCTCTGTCACCCCCTGCACATGGGTTCTCAGTGACGGATGTGTCATTACACTTATCACCAGTTTAATTATTTTTAGTAATTTGCAGTTTAATAAAGGGTCACATGACACAACATGGCAGCCACGAGCACCCCGGGCCCCTCCGAGAAGGGGTTAAATAACCCCCCATATTCTACTACTACACACATAATGCAGGGCCAGGCCGGAGCCATGTGGACGGATCTGAGCTTTCGTTACAGTGTATCACTATGTGACTGACTGACGCCATGTACAGGACACCTTTGCCCGTGTGCTGACGGCTCCGCTCACGTGTCAGAGGGGGTAACAAGGCGGATCACGCCTCCGCACGTGCTCCGCCCGCTCCCCCGCACAACTCCCCGGTGCAGGACCAGGCAGGCGCCGCGGATCGCCCGGTATCACTCACGTGTCTGCTCGCCTGTGTCCTAACCCGTCGGCGCTCGGTGCGGAAAGAGGCCGGGGCGGGGTCTCCTACTCAGATATACAGGGGCCCACACTTCCGCTTAGGCCTGAAGCGCCGCTCTTGCCCTCACTTCACCAGTCAAGACATATACGTTAGGAGCAGAAGCGCCATCTTTACTGAGGGCAACGTCACTTCCGGGCACCATTGCCTGTACGGGCAGGGAGAGTTTCGGAGCGTGCGCAGAAGGAGGGGGCGCCATGTTGGGTGCTGGCGAAGCGGCGTGAGAGGCTCTGAGTGTAGAGCTGCTGACACGTGACGCGCGAGCCATCTTTGACTGGCGCGTGAATCAACTTTATTGATGTGCCACAAGGTGTGAACACTGACATGTTACTGCGCTGTACACTTTAGTTTGTGGTGACTTGTGAGAGGGACGAGGCTGGAGGTCCCCACAGCAGTGACCACAGCGGCCTCCTCACCAGGTGCATGACACATTTATATAGAGCTGCTCTATCTATGACCATGTATCTATGTACAGGTTGTGTGGTATATACCGGGGCCTAGTTGTCCAGAGTTTTAAATACATTTCTGTTTTCTGAACACAGCGCCTCCCCTGACCAGTGGCAATGTGTGGTATTACAGCCGAGCTCCTCTCTATACCTGTAATACCAGCAGGAGCCAGGGTCAGGGGTGGCGCTGTTTTTGGAAGAAAGCCGCCATGTATTTCTACCTCCGGACAACCCCTTTAATACAAGGACAACCCCTTTAATACCTGCAATACCACACATAACCTGTAGGTAAGTGACCAGGGATAAAGCATCCAGGGATTGTGCAGCAGCTGGACAAGTGCAGTACAATGTCCTCAGGAACGGGCCACACCTCACTAATTGCCTGCAGGTGCCCCCAGCAATGGCTGCTCCTGCCCCTGTGGTATCAGGCTGCATTCACACGGCGCAGTTATCATTGCGCTGTAATGGATTGCGTTTAGTTTGAGGGCTGCGTTCACACGTTCAGTTTTTCGGGTGAAGTTTTTGATGTCTAAACCAGACGTGGAGTGAAAAGAGAGGAGGAGCGGCTTCTCACTGATGATCCTCACCCGATGTGATCCACACCTGCTCTTGGCTTCAAACACTGAAACACTGCGCCTGAAAAACTTTTTTTTTTTTTTAAATCAGGGCGCGTTCACACGTTGCGTTTTGGTCGCGTTTTCATTGCATTTGAAACGCATATACAACAGCTGATGAGAGGTGATTTGCCTAATTACATTACCGTTTACGTTTGTAAACGCAATGTTAACGCATGCGTTAACAAAACACATGCGTTAACGCGTTGTTAACGCATGCGTTAACATCACGTTTATGGTGCGTTTTGTAAACGGAAATGTTAACAGTGATGTAATTAGGCAAATCACCTCTCCTCAGCTGTCATTACACTTATCACCAGTTTAATTATTTTTAGTAATTTGCAGTTTAATAAAGGGTCACATGACACAACATGGCAGCCAAGAGCACCCCGGGCCCCTCAGAGAAGGGGTTAAATAGCCCCCCATATTCTACTACTACACACATAATGCAGGGCCAGGCCGGAGCCATGTGGACGGGTCTGAGCTTTCGTTACAGTGTATCACTATGTGACTGACGCCATGTACAGGACACCTTTGCACGTGTGTTGGCGGCTCCGCTCACGTGTCAGAGGGGGTAACACGGCGGATCACACCTCCGCACGTGCTCCGCCCGCTCCCCCGCACAACTCCCCGGTGCAGGACCCGGCAGGCGCCGCGGATCGCCCGGTATCACTCACGTGTCTGCTCGCCTGTGTCCTAACCCGTCGGCGCTCGGAGCGGAAAGAGGCCGGGGCGGGGTCTCCTACTCAGATATACAGGGGCCCACACTTCCGCTTAGGCCTGAAGCGCCGCTCTTGCCCTCACTTCACCAGTCAAGACATATACGTTAGGAGCAGAAGCGCCATATTTACTAAGGGAAACGTCACTTCCGGGCACCATTGCATGTACGGGCAGGGAGAGCTCGGAGCGTGCGCAGAAGGAGGGGGCGCCATGTTGGGTGCTGGCGAAGCGGCGTGAGAGGCTCTGAGTGTAGAGCTGCTGACACGTGACGCGCGAGCCATCTTCGACTGGCGCGTGAATCAACTTTATTGATGTGCCACAAGGTGTGAACACTGACACGTTACTGCGCTGTACACTTTAGTTTGTGGTGACTTGTGAGAGGGACGAGGCTGGAGGTCCCCATAGCAGTGACCACAGCGGCCTCCTCACCAAGTGCATGACACATTTATATAGAGCTGCTCTATCTATGACCATGTATCTATGTACAGGTTGTGTGGTGTATACCGGGGCCTAGTTGTCCAGAATTTGAGATACATTTCTGTTTTCTGAACACAGCGCCTCCCCTGACCAGAGGCAATGTGAGGCAGAGCTGCTGCTGCTCTGCATAGTGGCCGTGCTGGGTATTGCAGCTCTTCACCATTGGTGTAATGGATATGACCTCTCAGGCCTGTGAGGCAGAGCTGATGTGCTCTTGTATAGTGGCCGTGGCTGGGTATTGCAGTCTCTTCACCATTGGTGTAATTAGATCATGAACCCTCTCAGGCCTGTGAGGCAAGAGCTGGCTGCTTGCTCTGTATAGTGGCCGTGCTTGTATTGCAGCAGCTCTTCAACCATTGGTGTATGATATTACCTCTCAGGCCTGGAGGCAGAGCGCTCTGCTGCTCTGTATAGTGGCCAGTTCTGGTATTGCAGCTCTTCACCATTGGTGTAATGGATAGACTCTCAGGCCTGTTAGGCAGAGCTGCCTGTCTTGTGCACTGTATCGTGGCCGTGCTTGGTCTGCAGCTCTTCAAACCCTTGGTTTAATGAATATGACCTCTCAGGGCCTTGAGGCAGAGCTGCTGCTGCGTCTGTAATAGTGCCTGCTTTGGTATGCCGCTCTTCACCATTGGTGTAATGGATATGACCTCCTCAGGCCTGTGGGTAGAGTTCTGCTGCCTGCTCTGTGATAGGTGGCCGTGCTGGGTATTGCAGCTCTTCACCATTGGTGTAATGGATACGACCTCGAGGCCTGTGAGGCCGAGCTGTCTGCTGCTCTGTATAGTGGCCGTTCTGGGTTTGCAGCCTTCACCATTGGTGTAATGATTGACTCATCAGCCTGTGAGCAGAGCTCTGCTCTGTATGTGGCCGTGCGGTTAATTGCCTCTCTTCACCTTGGTGAATGGATACGACCTCTAGTCCTGTGAGGCAGAGCTGCGCTAGTCTGTCTAGTTGCCGTGCTGGGTATTGCAGCTCTTCACCATTGGTGGTTGGATCTGACCTCTCAGGCTCCTGGGAGGCAGAGCTGCTGCTCTGTATAGTGGCCGTGCTTGGTATTATTGCCCTCTTCACCATTGGTGTAATGGATAACCTCTCAGGCCCTGTGAGGCAGAGCTTCTGCTGCTCTGCAAGTGGCCGTGCTTGGTATGCAGCTGCTTAACCATTGTGTAAGGGAATGACCTCTCAGTCCTGTGAGGCAGGAGCTGCTGCTGCTCTGCATATGGCCGTGCCTTTGGTATTGCAGCTCTTCAACCATTGGTGTAATGATAACCCTCTAAGGCCTGTGAGGCATAATCTCTGCTAGCTGCTGCTCTGTATAGTGGCCCCGGTGGCTTGGTATTGCAGCTCTCACCTTGGTTGTATGGAATATGACCTCTAGTCCTGTGAGGCAGACTGCTGCTGCTCTGTATATGTGCCGTGCTTGGTATGTGCCAGCTTCTCTTCACTCATTTGGTTGTAATGGATATGATCTCTCACCCCCTGTTGCGGCAGAGCTGCTGCTGCTCTGTATAGTGGCCGCTGGGTCTTGCCTCTCTCACCATGGTGTAATGATACGACCTAGGCTGTGAGGCAGAGCTCTGCTGCTCGTATAGTGCCGTGCTGGTAATTTAGAGCTCTTCACCATTGGTGTAAGGATATGGACCTCTCAGGCCTGTGAGGCATAGCTGCTGCTGCTCTGTATAGTTGCCGTGCTGGGTCTTGGCAGCTCTTCACCATTGGTGTAATGGTATGACCTCTCAGGCCTGTGAGGGCTAGGTGCTGCTGCTTCTGTATAGTGCCGGTGCCTTGGTATTGCAGCTCTTCACATTGGTGTAATGATATGACCTCTCAGGCCTATCAAGCAGAGGTGCTGAGCTTGCCTGTATAGTGGCCGTGCTTGGTATTGCAGCTTCTTCACACCATTGGGGTAATGTGATAGACCTCGTCATTCCTGTGAGGCAGAGCTGCGCTGCTCTGTCATTGGCCGTGTTGGTATTTGCAGCTCTTCACCATTGGTGTAATGGATATGAGACTCTCTCAGGCCTGTGAGGCAAGGTGCTGCTGCTCTGTAATAGTGGCCGTGCTTGTATTGCAGCTCTTCACATTGTGTAATGGATATATCCTCAGGCCGTGAGGCAGAGCTGCTGCTGCCTGTATAGTTGGCCGTTCTTGTATGGGCAGCTCGTCACCATGGGTGTAATGTATACGACCTCTAAGGCTTGAGCAGAGCTGCTTGCTGCTCTGTATAGTGGCCGTGCTGGGTATTGCAGCTCTTCACCATTGGTGTAATGGATAATGACCTCTCAGGCCTGTGAGGCCGATGTGCTGCTGCTCTGTATAGTGGCCGTGCTTGGTATTCAGCCTTCAACCCTTGGTGTATGGATCCTACCTCTAAGGCTAGTGAGGCCGAGCTGCTGCTGCTCGCATGTGGCCGTGCTTGGTATTGCACTCTTCACCATTGGTGTAATGATATGACCTCTCAGCCTGTGAGGCAGAGCTTCGCTGCCCCTGCATAGTGGCCGTGCTTGGTATTGCACCTTCACCTATTGTGTAATGTATACGACCTCTAAAGGCCCTGTGAGGCAGAGCGCTGCTGCTCTGTCTAGTTGCCTGTGCTGGGTATTGCAGCTCTTCACCATTGGTGTAATGGCTATGACCTCTCAGGCCTGTGAGGGCAGAGCTGCTGCTTGGCTCTGATATTGGCCGTTGCTGGTATTGTCAGCTCTCAACCATTGGTTGAATGGAATGACCCTCCAGGCCTGTGAGGCAGAGCTGCTGCTGCTCTGTAATTGTGCCACACCCCCCGTGCTTGGTAAGTGCAGCTCATTCACCATTGGTGGTAAATGGATATGAGGCCGATCTCAGGCATGTGAGGCATATCGCTGCTGCTCTGTATAGTGGCCCGTTCGTGGTATTGCGCTCTTCCCCATTGGTGGTGTAATGGATAGACCCTCGGGCCTGTGAGGCAGATCTGCTGCTTGCTCTGCATAGTGGCCGTGCTTGGTATTGCAGTCTCTTCACCATTTGGTGTAATGGATATGACCTTCAGGCCTGTTAGGCAGAGCTGCTGCTGCCTCTTATATGGCCGTGCTTGGGTATTGCAGCTCTTCACCATTGGTTTAAAGGGATACCGCCTCTCAGCCTGTGAGGCAGAGCTGCTGGCTCTGTATAGTGGTTGGGGGGGGGGTCCGTGCTGGTCATTGCAGCTCTTCAACCATTGGTGGTAATGGATATGATTTAGATGAGTGAACCATTCTTTGGTCCCGAGCTTGTGCTCTTGTCGCTTAAGGTACTCGAGACGGCTTCGTTGCTCCGGACTAGTATTTCCCCCTGCTCAGAGCTGCATTAATAAAAAAAACACAGTGAAGAAACAATGCAAGAAATAATAAAACAGTGAACCCAGGATCATTTAGAGTGAAAAAACACAGTGAAGAACCAGTGCAGAATAGTTACAGGATGTTCGCACATCTCTTACTTGTCGGGAGATACTCGCGGAACGGTGCATCAAAATAGTATTGTGAAGAACAATATATATGTTGAAGAGACATTGCAGAACACTGTGAGCAGGACGGAGACACAAGGTAGCAGCACATAGACAACCGGGAGCAGTACAGAGACACGGGGAGCAGACAGAGACCCGGGACAGACAGAGACACCGGGGAGCAGGACATAAGACAACCGTGGAGCAGGACAGAGACAAACCCGTGGAGCAGGACAGAGACACCGGGGATCAGACAGAGACACCTGCAGCGACAGCACGGAGACATCGGCCAGCGGCAGCCCGTAGACATAAGGGAGCGTCAGGGACATCAGGGAGCGGCACGGAAGACATCAGGGAGCGGCACGGAGACATCATGGATCGGCACGGAGACAACAGGGAGCGCACGGAGACATCAGGGAGCGCACGGAGACAGCAGTATCGGCACGGAGAATCCTTGAGGGCACGGAGACATCATGGAGGGGGCACGGAAGACATCAGGGAGGGGCAACGGAGACATCAGGGAGGGCACGGAGACCTCAGGATGGGCACGTAGACATCAGGGATGCACGAGACATCAGGGAGGGTCCGGAGACATCATGGAGGGGCACTAGACATCAGGAGGGGCACTGAGACATCAGGGAGGGGCACGGAGACTATCAGGGAGGGCACGGAGACATCATGGGAGGGTCAGAGACATCGATGGCAACGGAGCAATCGAGGTGCAACTGGAAGAACATCGATGGGCACGGAACATCGTGGGCCGTGACAATCGAGGTGGCAACGGAGACATCGAGGGCACGGAGACAATCGGGGAGACTTCAGTGGACGAAGAGCCAGCGGATCCCGGGAACAAGCGTATCTCCCGACAAGTAAGCAGTGTGCAGAACTCTGTAAATCTTCTTCCCCCCCTTCACTGTTTTTCACTTAAATATCCTGTGTTTCACTGTTTTTATTCTATCTTTCACTGTTCTTCACATCTGTTAACTTGTCGGGAGATAATGAGAAACGCGCGTAACAGTAAGAATAATTGCAGATGTTTTCATACATCGCTACTTATCAAAGAACTCCCTTTTTCAATAATTACACATTTTCTTCCGAACCATGGTCCCCTTTGACAATGCTCGAGTCTCCCATTGACTTCATGGGCTCGTTTCGAGACCTAGCCTCGACATCTGGAAAAGGTTTCGTCTCGAAATAACTAGCACTCCTAGCATTTGAGTGCTCGCTCATCTCTAGATCATATCTCTCAGTCCCCTGTGAGGCAGAGCTGCTGCTGCATGTATGTGGCCATTGTGCCGTGCTGGGTATTTCAGCTCTTCCCCATTGGTGTAAAATGGATATTTCCCTCTCGGCCTGTGAGGCAGAGCTGCTGCTGCTCTGGCATAGTGGCCCGTGCTTGGTATTTCGCTCTTCAACCATTGGTGTAATGGATATGACCTCTAATGCTGTAGCAGAGCCTCTGCTTCTCTGATAGTGGCCGTGCTGGTATTGCAGCTCCTTCACCATTGGTGTAATGAATCCGACCTCTCAGTCCTGTGAGGCATGAGCTTCTTCTGGCTCTGTATATGGGCCGTGCTGGTAATTTGCAGCTCTTCACCTTTGGTGTAAATGGATAGACCTCTCAGTCCTGTGAGGGAGAAGCTTTACTGCTGCTCTGCATAGGTGGCCGTGCTTGTATTGCAGCTCTTCACCCTTGGTGTAATGATTGACCCTCTAAGAAGGCCCTTTGAGGCAGACTGCTTCTGCTCTGTATAGTTGCCGTGCTTGGTATTTTGCATCTCTTCACCATGGTGTAATGATATGATCCCTCAGGCCTGTGAGGCCAGAGGCTGCTGCTGCTCTGTATAGTGGCCGTGCTTGGTATTGCAGCTCTTCATCCATTGGTGTAAATGGATACGACCTCTCAGTCCTGTGAGGCAGAGCTGCTCTGCTCTGTATAGTGGGCCCGTGGCTTGGTATTGCAGCTCTTCACCTTGGTGTAATGGATATGACTCTCATGCCGTGAGTCAGAGCTGCTGCTGCACTGGTATAGTGGCCGTGCTTGGTATTGCAGCCTTCACCATTGGTTTAATGGATATGACCTCTCAGGCCTGTGAGGTCAGGAGCTGCTGCTGCGCTGTATAGTGGCCGTGCTGTGTATTGCAGCTCTTCACCATTGTGTAATGGATATGATCTCTCAGCCTGTGAGGCAGAGGTCTGCTCCCTGGTGCCGCTGCCACCAATCTGATATTCCCATCCTTACTGGAACTATAAATCCTCCAGATGTCCCTTATCCTGCATAAGAGGCAGCTCTCCCATATAGATGAAGGATACATGTTCCAGTCACTTATTTCTTTAATGGTTTTGTTGATTGTTTATTGTCTTTCATCCCAGACCTTCTCTGTACTTCCCTGCAACAATTCCCTTCCTGTTATCCTCATAGCACAGCCTCTCTCTCTCATCTCCGGCCCTTGCGCTCCGCACCATTCGCAGTCTGGGCTTGCCGCCCGGTCTCGATTCTTTCTCCTCGCATTTGTTTCTCCCTGAACCCCTCCTTTTCATTTTATTGTTTGTCATGAGGAGGCCGGATGGTGTCCCTGTCTTACTGAGAGACTTCTGCAGGGACACTGTGCCCTAAGACGAGAGGAGGCAACAGTAAGCAATGGCTACAGAAGTCAGGGTTTGTCTAGGTAATCACTAGAATTTTTTCACAAAATATTTATTTGGTTTCCAATATTCATCAAAATTTAAATCTAGTGAACATAACAGTTTGCATGAATAATGGCAACAACACACAGACATTGTAATAGCCATCCAGCCTCATTTGGCCTGGTACACTGTGGGTACAATGAGTCCGTCAAGCGTCCCACAATACCCTGAACCTTGCTCCGTGCACAGAGAACAGCCAAAGGTTCAGTCATTTGAACAGCGCCCCGCCGACTCTGACTTTTTCCCCCCCCCGCCCATTTTTCTCTTTTCCCCCCTCCCCCCTCCCCCTCCTTTCTCTTTTTTTAGGCGCCTCCAGTGCAAAGCCCAACCACTCTGAGTAGGCACATTCACATTACCATAAGGGAGAACGTTTGTCCATAGACGCATGGCCACACAGATCGTTGCATCACCGTACATCTGCGTAACCAGGGAAAAGACTCCTATCTGTCCCCGTGTTACAGCCTGTGCACCATGCTCTCTAGGGACAGGGAGGGGTCATCGCTCATCGCGGCGGATGTTCGGCGGCCTAGCCGTCTGCATAGGTTCATCTAAATGCAACCCCTAAGGGTTACAGAATTCCGCCCCATAACCAGAATTGACTCATTGTTAGTATAGTTACACCGGTAAGAAGGTAAGAGTAAGAAGCAAAACTGATATCACCGATAACCCCCATCCGCCATTGGGTGTGTATATGCCTTAGGTTGCATCAAATCATGTCTCTCTTTGTTTACATTCATTCAACCACTTTAGTTGTTTCTCTCAGCTGTCCTTTTGTGGCAGGTGGTTTTCGGGTCCAGACAAATTTTTGTGGGGTATACAATCCTTTTTGCCACTATGAGAACGGACGGTTGAATTCTGTGCTTAGCATCACCTGGGTCCTCGACATCATTCTCACCATTCAAGTCCCCCACGGTCGTGGAATAGACCCTTGGGTGGTAAAAGATTGATATTTTTCTGCCATCCTGTCGCATGTATTTGATAACTGAACCCCACGAACCGTATTTCCATGCCAGAACATTTTTGGTTGGTTCCATTTTGGCAGGCCTGGAGATGCTCTGGGAGAGCTTGTGATGGGGGAAGTTAAAACATTCATTCCGAGTACATAGTTTGAAAATATGTTTCATCATTCACACCACCTTTCATTGATTATCACCCTTCCGACCTTCTCCCTCCTCTCAGTATTTTGAATGTTCCTTTTGTATCTTGGATGCTCAATTTCCTCCACCATACCCTGGTACAAGGACACAGGTGCTCTTCCTTCCCAAAGTTGTTTGACGCAGGTGGCCATACTATGGTTCATATGGCTCTGGGGGTGTTTCCCATTACCCCTCTGTGCTCTGCTTACCGCAGTCACAGTCCTGGATCTATGAATAGTTCTCCATGGTGCCAATGTGTAGAAGGTTTTGCCACGTTTGCTCCACCGACCCATATCTTGGGTCTGTGGCTCCCCCTGCCCCTCTGTAAGCAGGTGCAGCGCTTGTGCTTCTTATCCCGCTCTCTGTGCCGGATTCTGGACCTCGGTGTGCGTCCCCGTCTCTTAGAGTTCTATATAAATCTTCCCTCTCCCCTGACACCCTGCCGGATCATCGTGCCTTGTGCCACAGATAAAGCTGTTCATGCCCTGCGATGTTATTGTGATTTCCCGTGGTGACCGACCGAGTTTGCCGTTCCGATTACGCGCCTTCTGCTTGCCTGCTTGACCTAAAACGCTACGTCCCTCACTCTGATCCTCTGCTTGCCTGTCCCAACCACGATTTAGCCTGACATTATGTACTTCGCCTTGGCCCGCCACTATGGACAGGCCACCTGTGGAACGACCTCCGTGGTATCACGTGCGAAAACGGTACCCCACTTAACTCGCGGTCCCAAGTGTCGGCTTTATTCATGTCCGCTTTGGTACAGAAGGATCCCCTCCACTGAGCCTGAACAGTTTTCTTTGAACTCCCCCTTTTGAACCAAGGGTTAAATCTACTGAATAATTCCCCTGCGCCTGAAATATTTTTGTGTATTCTCTCTCTTGGTAATGTTGTGTATTGTACTCTACCTGTGAGATTAGGGTGGCTCTGGAAGTTGGTTCCCTCCTTCCCGGAATGTCCTCTGTCAGGATCTTCACCCATGGCCGGTCCAGACTTCTCGCCCAGAGAGATCCAGTGGAGACCGACCCTAATAACATTGAGAAAAAGGGAAGTTAATGCAGAGTCGCTCTACTGCTTCCAATCCTCCCCTCCCATTGGTATAAGGAGAGGGATATCTTCGCTACAAACAACCATGGCCCACTACATTACGTTTATATTCCGTTTTCAGCTCCCTAGTGTCACTTCTACTGTTTCTTCTTGAAAAGGGAACAGCAGCTCTCTGTAAAGTGTAAGGGGACTTGTTCCCGAAATACTCTCCCCTGGTAATTCCCCTTCAGTCCACACTGAAAGGTTTCAGTCATCATCAGCCTTCTAGATTGGAGGCATCCTATTTGCTGTCTTCTACTTGACCTGTCCCGTATTCCTGACCTTTGTCACTTGGCTTCTAGCTTGCTGTACCCCATAAGACCATTTCATCTTATCCTGCCTACACTAACTACAACTTTGACGCTCTTGCCCCGACCACAGCCCTGACCAATTTTGGCTGATCCCAACACTCATTTCCCCACTTATTGTTCGTGGTGGTGGCCTGGTAATGGTGTGTAGATCCCTACTTAGGAAGGGTCATGGGGATGACTCCCTGAGGCGAGGTCTAAACCAGTTGATATGGTAACCAGTCCTCCATCTCCTCATGAATTCCTCTCTGTCTTTTGGGTCCTGTTCCTCACATCGTCCAGATGTCAGTGTTACATATCCTCCTGAAACACAATGCAATGGCGTTTCTAAGCTTTGATTTGCAGTCAAACTGTTAATCCCGGTCCGTCCATTACCAGATGTGGGCCCTCTCGTCTGCCTTTTTTGCCCGGTGCTTGGGTCACGCTCTCCTCAGCTCCTGGCGGTTCTCTGGCTTATCCATTTTGGAGGTGTTGTTTTATGAATTTTCACATGTGCCCGAGCACTTCTTATATCCGCCTGGCAAGTCGGTATGGTGAGTAATTGGAAGGAGAAACCATCAAGGTGGGATCTTACACGGAGTACATATTGAATTGGTTTTCTGACTAATGTTGTTTCCTAATACCTGTGTTTCAGGACCTCAAACTTTTACCAATTCTTATCTTGAGAAGGTTGTCGGGGGGCGGGGGCGTTCTCACTGATAATATCCAAGCCTGCTCCCCTTTTCTTTACCAAACCTAAGAGTTCTTTCCCCCCCTGACGGTGAGACTATGACCTGCAAGACAGAGAACATTGAATGAAGACTTACTACTGCAAACAATGGAGTAAGAATCCCACACGAGAGGCGGCAACGGAGTAAGGCGCGAGACGCGAGGCAACGGAGGAAGGCTCGCGAGACCGCGGTCAACGGAGGAAGGCGGCGAGAACCACGCTAGGCAACGGAGGAAGGCGCGAGAACCCGCGAGTCAACGGAGGAAGGGCGGAAGAAACCGCGATGCAACGTAGGAAAGGCGCGAGAACCTCGTAGGCACCGGAGTAATGCCGCGAGACCGCGAGCAACGGAGGAAGGCGGCGCGACCCGCGAGGCAACGGAGGATTAGAGGCGCTGACCCTCGAGGCAACTGAGGAAGGCGCGAGGCAAACGGAGGAAGCCGCGAGGCAACGGAGGAGGCCGCGAGACCGCGAGGCAACGGAGGAAGGCGCGAGACCGCGAGGCAACGGAGGAAGGCGCGAGACCGCGAGGCAACGGAGGAAGGCGCGAGACCCCCGAGTCAACGTAGAAGGCGCGATTCAAAACGGCTGAAGTCGCGAGGTCCTGCGAGGCAACGGAGAAGGCCGCGAGGCCGCGAGCACGGAGGAAGGCGCGAGGGCCGCGAGGCACCTGAGGAAGGCTCTAGGCCGCGATGCAACGTGAGGAAGGCGCGATCCGCATAGGCAACGGAGAAGGCGCGGGCCGCGATGGCACTGGGAATGCGCCGCGAGGCCGCGAGGCAACGAGGAAGGCGCGAAGGTGGGCCCGCGAGGCAACCTGAGGTAAGGCCTCGAGGCCGCGATGCAACGTGGAATCCTCGATACCGCGAGCAACGGAGTAAGGGCGCGAGGCCAACGTAGGAACCGCGGACTCCCAAGGCGATGCAACGGAGGAGAACCGCGATCAACGGAGGAACCGCGAGGCACTGAGGATACCCACAGGCAACGTGAGGAATTCGCGAGCCCGCGAGGCAATGTGCCTGATTTTCCACTACTAAGAGCAAATGAGACATATGATGGAAGTGGACTGCAATTTAGCAAATCCTATCTACTACTGACCTGGAGCTGCGACTGCCTTGAGATTCTCCTGTAACTGGTTCTCTGAATATCTCTGCAGGTTGTTTATCCTTTCTTCTCTTCTTGTAAAGCTGATCCCTTATCAGGATTACTCAAGCAGAAGTATTATTGACAGATCATGACAAACGGCGGCCACATGCTATGAAGCCAAAATCTGTTAAAGTGGTGGTCCATAGTTTTGTGGACATTGCTTCAAGATTCTCTTCCAGTGTGTGATGTGGCTCATGCTATTTGGTTATGTCCAACCATCTTGAAATCTGCTACATTAAGCAAAGGTAAGTTTTTTCCAGGTATAACCGTTGAACCAGAATTGTCTCATTGCGCACCGATCACATTAAAATGACTCTTGGTGGTTCAGAGTTTTCAACACAGAGATTCCCACAGATTCTCAGGTCGGTTCACAAGATGGGATCCAGCACCTAGCTGCCATGGACAACTGGCAGTACTGTCATAGCGTCACAGGTAACATCCCAGTCGTTGTTGGCACTTTCTGTGTTGATATTGCAGATCTCACCTTCACTGACATCTAAAACTTATGGGGACAGAGAGATCCCGCAGAGACGGTCCTTTTTTACATGACCAACTTTGTATAGGAAAAACCTGCCTATGATCTATCTGGCGGCTTTCCAGATTGCAGCCATGTTCTGGACATTTCCTAAAATATGGCCCCCTCTCCCAGTAGTTCTACAGTGGTTGATATATCTAATTTTCCATTAGTTTCTGGTATACAATGGGTGTCCTGGGACTTTCTGACTATATATTCCGGTAGGTCCATCCTTTGGCCATAGATAATTATATATAAGCATCGAGCCCTCAAACCCTCTCACTCAATAGCCTGTCTACGTATCTGAGTAGTCTCATTATTGTCAGGAGGTCTCTTCTTGTATGGCATGGGATCTCTCCAGCATGCTCCCTGTTTTCTGTCAGCCGTGGGGTAGTGTTTGTCCTCGCCAAGGCTGTCGCAGATGGGACATGATGGAGCTCCGGGTTTCCCTCATGTAACCGCAGGCATAAGCATTACAAGTGTCTATAATGAGGTCTCTGTTGAAGGGCGGAGGAGTGGGAAGATATCGTCTACCACTCTTCATCTGGATGTTCTCATCTTCTATTCTCGTTTTCTCTGGAGTATTTCTCGTGGACGGAAGACAAGAAAACGGACGTAACCTCAGATCCTGTGCAAGGCGGATGGTCTTGTATGAGGCATCTCGCCAAGTGGCCGATCCCACTGAGATTTCTGCCATGGGGAGATCAGAGGCTCCTGGAATACAGAATTAAAATAAAATAACAAATCCAATCGTTCTAAAGTTTTAGATAATCATAGAGGTGCTGCCTCTAGTTGTGGCTGCACTCAATTGTTAGATGCTTTTCTCCAGTTTTATCTCGGAAAGATAATGGATTGCATTGGATTATTGGATCAGAGTGCACAGAACTGGAACTGGCAGTAAAAAGATCCAAAAGCAGGATTGTGGCGGCAGAACAAGTAATAAACCCTGGGGCAGGTACACTGACAACAAGAGCGGACCGGGATCAAGAAAGTCCAATATGAAGAAAGAGTAGCAGCACAACCCAAAAAACCCGGTAAAACCCCAAATCGGTCCATTTTGTGCTATGGAGTCTTTACCTTCCCTATCACAACCTTCTAATCACACACAGCAAGGGTGTGTGGGAAATCCAGTTACGTAAGGATGGGAGTGCTTCTCAACCACTGACCGTAGTGATTTGCCTTCTTGGGGTAACTGCTGAGCACCCTTGGACCTAACTATTTGCTGCCGCACAGGTAGTACAAGTTTATCTCTGTCTGCATTGAAGATGTTGGATCAAGCTGATGGGTAGTGCCCCTAGTGCTCTTCAGTACAAGGATCGAGAAATTGATATAAATGCCAGGAGCTGGAAGCAAGGACATCAGGAGCAAAGAGGAGCTGGAACAAGGGACAACGCGAGTTCATCATCAGTGGGAGCTCCAGCTCTTCCCCCTCTCTACCAGCACTATAGCGGTCACAGCACCACATCTCATCACTACTCTACCTTCATATATACCTTGCAATCCGTGCTAGATGAAGGTCTAAATGACTGAAACATTTCATAAAAATTTTTGGATTGCCATAATCTTATTTCTGGAATAAAATAAAATTTTCTTCAGTTCTTTCTTAGTGCCAGGTTTTATCTCCGTTTATATTAGCAGGGGACACCAAGAACACCCTGCAGCTGGAACAAGAGCCACCCAAAACCAGTCAGTAACAATAATCGGGGGACAACAGGAACAATCAACCGAGTTGGGACATATACAGACCCAGAAAAGCGAAGCGAAAATAATTGACCAAAAACTAGGAACCAGGGCACCAGGAACAACAGGAGCTAGACAAGGGATACCGAGAAAACCACCAGATTCGGAACCAGGACCAATGGACACCAGGAGTGGGAACATGGACACCAGGAACAACCTGAAGCAGAACAAGGACACGAAACAAGCATGACTTGAAGCCTGGACACCGAAGACAATCAGGAGTGGGAACCATTGACACGGACCAGGAACAAGCAGACGCTAGAACAAAGGGAACAGGAAACACCATAATAGGAACCAGGACCCCAGGACACAAATAGGACCTGGACAAGAGACAACAGGAATCAAGCTGGAGCTAGAACAAGGGATACCAGGAACCACCATAGTATAAACCAGGTGACACCAAGGAACAAGAGGACCTGGACAAGATACACCAGGACTCAAGCAGGAAGCTAGAACAAGGGATACCAGTACCACATAAGTGAGAACCAGGGACACCAGGACCAAACAGAACTGGAAGCCTGGCCACTAAGAACCATCAGTAAATGGGAACCATTGACACGGACAAACCAAGAACAAGCAGAAGCTAGAACAAGGGATATCCAGGACCCACCAGAAGTATAACAGGGACACCATGAACAAAGAGGACCTGGAACATAGACAACCAGGACAATCAGAGTTAGAACCAGGGATCCCAGGAACTCCCATAATTAAAGGAACCAGGGACACCAGGAACAAACAGAAGCTGGAAGCCTGGCACTAAGAACAATCAGAGTGGGAACCAGTGACACGGACACCCGACAAAAGCAGGAGCTAGACAAGAGATACCAGAACCACCATAAGTAGGAACCAGGGACACCCAGGAACAAAGAGGACCTTGATCAAGGGCTCTGAAAAAAACTGGAGATAGAAGCAGGGACACCAGGAACCACCAGGAGTAGAAACCAGGGACACCAGGAATCAGGAGGTGTTGGAACAAGAGACACCAGGAGCTGGAAACATTGAAACAGATACCAGGAACAAATATGGGAAATTTTACATCTGAAGAAAATGCCTGGTTTTTCAATTGGTTTTTTTTCCATTATAACAGTGCTGTAGTCCAGTATCGGGTAACTAAGAAGTCTCAGAAATCTTTGGTTGCCGGTATGGTGTCTGTCTTTAGTCTGCAGAGGGAGTGGTCAATCTTGTCTAGAGGACTTGCTCATGGCTCTAGATTGATATAAAATATGGCCTTAGTTACAGGCAGCGAGTCTGGACAGACTTTGCCATGAACCAATGTAACTGATACTGACACAATGTCACAGCAAACCAACACAAGTAACGTGCCCCCTGCAGCATGATGACAGCGCCGGCCAGAAGGTTCTGTATAAGACTGATAGGTGCACTTATGCTGTGAATAAATCTATCCTTATAGCCTGACGTGAGATCATATATATCAGATTAGGAGCTGGTGAGCGCGGGGATATAGGGAAGCCCTGGACGCAGAACTACAAAACACAACCCCGGATGTCAGCGATAAATAATGATATTCTACAAAAGCAAAGATAAATAGTACGAGTCACATATCAGGGGATGTAGAATGCATCAAGGCTGTTTTTGTGTCTCTTTCCGCTATTTTCTGTTTCCGATTGATTTTTGATTTTTTTAATTGCTTGCGCCCCAAATATATTTTACTTCCTGACTTTTTTTTTTTTTTTAATACAATTTGTGGGCCTATTTACAGATTCTGAAATTGCGCTTTTTATTTGTCTAAGTTTTCTTTTTATTCTTTTTGATTTTTGG
Source organism: Engystomops pustulosus (assembly GCA_019512145.1). Classification (NCBI taxonomy): domain Eukaryota; kingdom Metazoa; phylum Chordata; class Amphibia; order Anura; family Leptodactylidae; genus Engystomops; species Engystomops pustulosus. Next base: position 117,736 of record WNYA01000566.1, read on the forward strand.
CGCACTTTGTCGCGTTGTTAGGAATGTGTGGTAAAAGGTCCAAATTTTCAACGCCCTCAGACACAAGGACCCATTAAAAGTGCGTCACAATATTAGTAAAGAAACAAGGGGCCATTTACTAAGGGTCCGTTCGGACACATTTTCGTCGGGATTTCGCTGACGATTTCCATTTTTGCGCCAAATTGCCCTGGTATTTTGGCACTCCGATACGGATTTTGGGGCGCATCGTCGGCTTTGCACACGCGACCGAAATTGGGGGGGGCTGCCATTGGGACAACCCGACGATTCAGACAAACGGCAGGATTAACATTAAAATTTCGCAAGACCTCACTTACATTCACCGGGAAGAGAAGGTGACCTCCGGGGACCTCGGAGCAGAAGCAACTGATCATAAACTCGGCGCAACGTCTTAAAGTGATCTTGCCGGACCTCGAACCTCTTCTGACTATAACGCGACAGGACTCGGGTACGTACATCTGCCCATAGTTTATTTTTTTTAAACTAGGTCTGCTGACGAAATAATTAATCGCCCCATAGATGGAAAGGACGATACAAGAGGGATATACATAGAGAGCTGGGTAATGAAGCGATAGAGAAGTGAGATAGATTGAGCTAATAGATGAGAGATATAGAGAGGAAGATAGAGCGGGGAGATGAGGAGGAGAGAGAGCGCGAGAGACTATGAGATAGGAGATAGAGATCTGGGAATGAGAGAGAGAGAAGAGAGCGGAGAGATATTAGAGAGGAGAGAGATAGCGGAGAGATATGAGAGAGGAGAGAGAGAAATGGATAGATGAGCGCGATATGAGAGAGAGATAGAGAGCGGAGAGATATGAAGATAGGATAGGATATGAATATAGGAGAGATAGAGCGGAGAGATATGAAGAGATGATAGAGTAGATGCGCTGGCTCGCTCCTCCGGCTCGCTAGCTCTGGCGCGGCGCGCTCGCTCTGCGCGCGGCGCGCGCGCTCTAGCCCGCTCGCGCGCTCTGCGCGCGGCTCGCGCCGCGCTGCTCGCTCTGCGCGCTGCGCGCGCTCGCGCTTCTCTGCTCGCGCGCAGCTGCGGCGCAGGGCGCTCTTGCGCGCGGCGCGCGCGCCCTTCTCGCTTGTCTCGACGTCTGCGAGCGGCTGCGCGCGCGCGCGTGCGCGCTCATGCTGCGCGGCGCGCGCTCTTCGCGCTGGTCGCGCGCTCGGCCGCGCTCTGCGCGCGGGCGCCGCTCTGCGCGCTGCGCGGCGCGCGGCTCGCTCTGCGCGACGGCGCGCGCTCTGCGCGCGTCTCTCGCCGCGTCGCGCGCTCTTGGCGCGGCCGCGCGCGCGCTGCTCGCGCTATGCGCGCGGCGCGCCGCGCGCGGCGCGCTCCTGCGCGCGGCTCGCGGCGCGCGCGCCGCGTCTCGCTCTGCTCGCTGCGCCTCTCTCTGCTCTCGCCGCGACTCTGCACGCGCGTACGCGCGCGCGCTTCGCGCTCTTCACGCGGTCCGCGCGCTATGCGCGCGGCGCGCGCGCTGCGCCTGTCTCGCTCCGTCCTGGTCCTCGCTCGCTCTGCGCGCGGCTCGTCGCTCTGCGCGCTGTCTCCTTCGCTCTGCGCCTCGGTCCGCGCTTCTGCGCGCGGCGCGTCGCGCGCTCGCGCTCCTGCTCGAGGCGCCGCTCGCGGCTCTCTCTGCGCGCGGCCACTCTCGCTCGCTTTCGCTCCTTTCGCTACTTGCGCGCCGCTCGCTGCCTCCTCTCCTTCCGCGTCGCGCGCTCTGCGCTCGCGGCGCGCCGCGGCTGCGCTGGCTCGCTCCTTCTTGCTGCTCGCTGTGCAGTCTCGGAGATGATGGAGAGATCTGTGATAACTGTCCCTCTCGCTAGATCCATCTGGCCGCCCTCTTGTCTCTCTGGGGCCTTTTTTGGAGGGGTTTCCCTGGATTTCCCGATATTCCACCAGTCTTCCCAGGTCGTGTGTTCGTCTTCCTCTGTAGATGGCTCTGCTGTCTCCTCCGCACCTGTTGCCTCTGTCTCCGCCCTGCCTGTGTGTGTGTCCTCCGGGATACAGTTACTATGTACGGTGTCTCATATTCTCTCCCTATGATTCCCTCTAACACATGTTACAGAATGTCACAGTGTAAACAAAGCCGCTCCTCCCTCGTGTCCTTAACAAACTACAAAACCCCAGAAGCCCTGGCGCAGGTCCTGAGCGGCTGTGCCAGTGTCCTGGTGGAGGGTTCCCGCATCCTTCGCATCGTACGTGCTGTAAGTCCTGGCAGACAGGGTGCAGTTTACTGTACTACATTACTACACCACATATCTGATTTATCACATCATGTACACTTTATTGAAACTTTTAGTATACAAGCCCAACATCCGTGCCAATTCATCCAATGAATATCCCACGCGAAATGGCTCGATAACCCCTAAAAGAAGGCGCAGTATTTTCAGTAATTTTTGCGTTGCTCTATACAAAGTACAGTGCAGAGAGCCCTGTCATCCTCCCTACATACAACATTGACTGCCCGTGTACTAAAACTAGACATTGTAAACATTCAAGACAACCCATTGAGGGAACCTGTCTCAGCAATTAGCCTAATAAAATACTACCAGTATCTGTGGGGCAGCGGTAAACGTCCTTCTAGTTTTGTTTATTTCATGACCCAGGGCGGTGGGCATCATCCACAAAACTCACTTTTGAAGTCGATGTAATTGGTTGTATACAGTCAATGAGGGCGGATAGTTATGCGCGAAGTCACGGAAGGGGAGCCTCTGACGTCTCCACCTCTGATAGCCATCATTGGTGCAATCCGGCCCACCACCATCCCCGATTTTTTTTTTTGGTACAGGATGTCCCCTACTTAAGAACAACCCGACTTACACTCAGACGACCCCGACTTCCGATGGTCCTCTGGATGTTGGTAATTTACTGTCTTTAGGTCTAGATCAATTACTCAGCTGTAAAACCAGATCTCACAGGCGTCTGTAATGCAGATTTTTTTGTTAATCCCCTGGTTCTTATGTCACCAACATTTTAAAAATCCAATTGTTTACAGAGACTAAATAAAATTCGCCTGGGGTTACCGGTATTGCAGCTCTTCACCATTGGTGTAATGGATATGATCTCTCAGGCCTGTGAGGCAGAGCTGCTGCTGCTCTGTATAGTGGCCGTGCTTGGTATTGCAGCTCTTCACCATTGGTGTAATGGATACGACCTCTAAGGCCTGTGAGGCAGAGCTGCTGCTGCTCTGTATAGTGGCCGTGCTGGGTATTGCAGCTCTTCACCATTGGTGTAATGGATATGACCTCTCAGGCCTGTGAGGCAGAGGTGCTGCTGCTCTGTATAGTGGCCGTGCTTGGTATTGCAGCTCTTCACCATTGGTGTAATGGATACGACCTCTCAGTCCTGTGAGGCAGAGCTGCTGCTGCTCTGTATAGTGGCCGTGCTTGGTATTGCAGCTCTTCACCATTGGTGTAATGGATATGACCTCTCAGGCCTGTGAGTAGAGTTCTGCTGCCTGCTCTGTGATAGGTGGCCGTGCTGGGTATTGCAGCTCTTCACCATTGGTGTAATGGATACGACCTCGAGGCCTGTGAGGCCGAGCTGTCTGCTGCTCTGTATAGTGGCCGTTCTGGGTTTGCAGCCTTCACCATTGGTGTAATGATTGACTCATCAGCCTGTGAGCAGAGCTCTGCTCTGTATGTGGCCGTGCGGTTAATTGCCTCTCTTCACCTTGGTGAATGGATACGACCTCTAGTCCTGTGAGGCAGAGCTGCGCTAGTCTGTCTAGTTGCCGTGCTGGGTATTGCAGCTCTTCACCATTGGTGGTTGGATCTGACCTCTCAGGCTCCTGGGAGGCAGAGCTGCTGCTCTGTATAGTGGCCGTGCTTGGTATTATTGCCCTCTTCACCATTGGTGTAATGGATAACCTCTCAGGCCCTGTGAGGCAGAGCTTCTGCTGCTCTGCAAGTGGCCGTGCTTGGTATGCAGCTGCTTAACCATTGTGTAAGGGAATGACCTCTCAGTCCTGTGAGGCAGGAGCTGCTGCTGCTCTGCATATGGCCGTGCCTTTGGTATTGCAGCTCTTCAACCATTGGTGTAATGATAACCCTCTAAGGCCTGTGAGGCATAATCTCTGCTAGCTGCTGCTCTGTATAGTGGCCCCGGTGGCTTGGTATTGCAGCTCTCACCTTGGTTGTATGGAATATGACCTCTAGTCCTGTGAGGCAGACTGCTGCTGCTCTGTATATGTGCCGTGCTTGGTATGTGCCAGCTTCTCTTCACTCATTTGGTTGTAATGGATATGATCTCTCACCCCCTGTTGCGGCAGAGCTGCTGCTGCTCTGTATAGTGGCCGCTGGGTCTTGCCTCTCTCACCATGGTGTAATGATACGACCTAGGCTGTGAGGCAGAGCTCTGCTGCTCGTATAGTGCCGTGCTGGTAATTTAGAGCTCTTCACCATTGGTGTAAGGATATGGACCTCTCAGGCCTGTGAGGCATAGCTGCTGCTGCTCTGTATAGTTGCCGTGCTGGGTCTTGGCAGCTCTTCACCATTGGTGTAATGGTATGACCTCTCAGGCCTGTGAGGGCTAGGTGCTGCTGCTTCTGTATAGTGCCGGTGCCTTGGTATTGCAGCTCTTCACATTGGTGTAATGATATGACCTCTCAGGCCTATCAAGCAGAGGTGCTGAGCTTGCCTGTATAGTGGCCGTGCTTGGTATTGCAGCTTCTTCACACCATTGGGGTAATGTGATAGACCTCGTCATTCCTGTGAGGCAGAGCTGCGCTGCTCTGTCATTGGCCGTGTTGGTATTTGCAGCTCTTCACCATTGGTGTAATGGATATGAGACTCTCTCAGGCCTGTGAGGCAAGGTGCTGCTGCTCTGTAATAGTGGCCGTGCTTGTATTGCAGCTCTTCACATTGTGTAATGGATATATCCTCAGGCCGTGAGGCAGAGCTGCTGCTGCCTGTATAGTTGGCCGTTCTTGTATGGGCAGCTCGTCACCATGGGTGTAATGTATACGACCTCTAAGGCTTGAGCAGAGCTGCTTGCTGCTCTGTATAGTGGCCGTGCTGGGTATTGCAGCTCTTCACCATTGGTGTAATGGATAATGACCTCTCAGGCCTGTGAGGCCGATGTGCTGCTGCTCTGTATAGTGGCCGTGCTTGGTATTCAGCCTTCAACCCTTGGTGTATGGATCCTACCTCTAAGGCTAGTGAGGCCGAGCTGCTGCTGCTCGCATGTGGCCGTGCTTGGTATTGCACTCTTCACCATTGGTGTAATGATATGACCTCTCAGCCTGTGAGGCAGAGCTTCGCTGCCCCTGCATAGTGGCCGTGCTTGGTATTGCACCTTCACCTATTGTGTAATGTATACGACCTCTAAAGGCCCTGTGAGGCAGAGCGCTGCTGCTCTGTCTAGTTGCCTGTGCTGGGTATTGCAGCTCTTCACCATTGGTGTAATGGCTATGACCTCTCAGGCCTGTGAGGGCAGAGCTGCTGCTTGGCTCTGATATTGGCCGTTGCTGGTATTGTCAGCTCTCAACCATTGGTTGAATGGAATGACCCTCCAGGCCTGTGAGGCAGAGCTGCTGCTGCTCTGTAATTGTGCCACACCCCCCGTGCTTGGTAAGTGCAGCTCATTCACCATTGGTGGTAAATGGATATGAGGCCGATCTCAGGCATGTGAGGCATATCGCTGCTGCTCTGTATAGTGGCCCGTTCGTGGTATTGCGCTCTTCCCCATTGGTGGTGTAATGGATAGACCCTCGGGCCTGTGAGGCAGATCTGCTGCTTGCTCTGCATAGTGGCCGTGCTTGGTATTGCAGTCTCTTCACCATTTGGTGTAATGGATATGACCTTCAGGCCTGTTAGGCAGAGCTGCTGCTGCCTCTTATATGGCCGTGCTTGGGTATTGCAGCTCTTCACCATTGGTTTAAAGGGATACCGCCTCTCAGCCTGTGAGGCAGAGCTGCTGGCTCTGTATAGTGGTTGGGGGGGGGGTCCGTGCTGGTCATTGCAGCTCTTCAACCATTGGTGGTAATGGATATGATTTAGATGAGTGAACCATTCTTTGGTCCCGAGCTTGTGCTCTTGTCGCTTAAGGTACTCGAGACGGCTTCGTTGCTCCGGACTAGTATTTCCCCCTGCTCAGAGCTGCATTAATAAAAAAAACACAGTGAAGAAACAATGCAAGAAATAATAAAACAGTGAACCCAGGATCATTTAGAGTGAAAAAACACAGTGAAGAACCAGTGCAGAATAGTTACAGGATGTTCGCACATCTCTTACTTGTCGGGAGATACTCGCGGAACGGTGCATCAAAATAGTATTGTGAAGAACAATATATATGTTGAAGAGACATTGCAGAACACTGTGAGCAGGACGGAGACACAAGGTAGCAGCACATAGACAACCGGGAGCAGTACAGAGACACGGGGAGCAGACAGAGACCCGGGACAGACAGAGACACCGGGGAGCAGGACATAAGACAACCGTGGAGCAGGACAGAGACAAACCCGTGGAGCAGGACAGAGACACCGGGGATCAGACAGAGACACCTGCAGCGACAGCACGGAGACATCGGCCAGCGGCAGCCCGTAGACATAAGGGAGCGTCAGGGACATCAGGGAGCGGCACGGAAGACATCAGGGAGCGGCACGGAGACATCATGGATCGGCACGGAGACAACAGGGAGCGCACGGAGACATCAGGGAGCGCACGGAGACAGCAGTATCGGCACGGAGAATCCTTGAGGGCACGGAGACATCATGGAGGGGGCACGGAAGACATCAGGGAGGGGCAACGGAGACATCAGGGAGGGCACGGAGACCTCAGGATGGGCACGTAGACATCAGGGATGCACGAGACATCAGGGAGGGTCCGGAGACATCATGGAGGGGCACTAGACATCAGGAGGGGCACTGAGACATCAGGGAGGGGCACGGAGACTATCAGGGAGGGCACGGAGACATCATGGGAGGGTCAGAGACATCGATGGCAACGGAGCAATCGAGGTGCAACTGGAAGAACATCGATGGGCACGGAACATCGTGGGCCGTGACAATCGAGGTGGCAACGGAGACATCGAGGGCACGGAGACAATCGGGGAGACTTCAGTGGACGAAGAGCCAGCGGATCCCGGGAACAAGCGTATCTCCCGACAAGTAAGCAGTGTGCAGAACTCTGTAAATCTTCTTCCCCCCCTTCACTGTTTTTCACTTAAATATCCTGTGTTTCACTGTTTTTATTCTATCTTTCACTGTTCTTCACATCTGTTAACTTGTCGGGAGATAATGAGAAACGCGCGTAACAGTAAGAATAATTGCAGATGTTTTCATACATCGCTACTTATCAAAGAACTCCCTTTTTCAATAATTACACATTTTCTTCCGAACCATGGTCCCCTTTGACAATGCTCGAGTCTCCCATTGACTTCATGGGCTCGTTTCGAGACCTAGCCTCGACATCTGGAAAAGGTTTCGTCTCGAAATAACTAGCACTCCTAGCATTTGAGTGCTCGCTCATCTCTAGATCATATCTCTCAGTCCCCTGTGAGGCAGAGCTGCTGCTGCATGTATGTGGCCATTGTGCCGTGCTGGGTATTTCAGCTCTTCCCCATTGGTGTAAAATGGATATTTCCCTCTCGGCCTGTGAGGCAGAGCTGCTGCTGCTCTGGCATAGTGGCCCGTGCTTGGTATTTCGCTCTTCAACCATTGGTGTAATGGATATGACCTCTAATGCTGTAGCAGAGCCTCTGCTTCTCTGATAGTGGCCGTGCTGGTATTGCAGCTCCTTCACCATTGGTGTAATGAATCCGACCTCTCAGTCCTGTGAGGCATGAGCTTCTTCTGGCTCTGTATATGGGCCGTGCTGGTAATTTGCAGCTCTTCACCTTTGGTGTAAATGGATAGACCTCTCAGTCCTGTGAGGGAGAAGCTTTACTGCTGCTCTGCATAGGTGGCCGTGCTTGTATTGCAGCTCTTCACCCTTGGTGTAATGATTGACCCTCTAAGAAGGCCCTTTGAGGCAGACTGCTTCTGCTCTGTATAGTTGCCGTGCTTGGTATTTTGCATCTCTTCACCATGGTGTAATGATATGATCCCTCAGGCCTGTGAGGCCAGAGGCTGCTGCTGCTCTGTATAGTGGCCGTGCTTGGTATTGCAGCTCTTCATCCATTGGTGTAAATGGATACGACCTCTCAGTCCTGTGAGGCAGAGCTGCTCTGCTCTGTATAGTGGGCCCGTGGCTTGGTATTGCAGCTCTTCACCTTGGTGTAATGGATATGACTCTCATGCCGTGAGTCAGAGCTGCTGCTGCACTGGTATAGTGGCCGTGCTTGGTATTGCAGCTCTTCACCATTGGTGTAATGGATATGACCTCTCAGGCCTGTGAGGCAGAGCTGCTGCTGCTCTGTATAGTGGCCGTGCTGGGTATTGCAGCTCTTCACCATTGGTGTAATGGATATGACCTCTCAGGCCTGTGAGGCAGAGGTTCTGCTCGCTGGTGCCGGCTGCCACCAATCTGATATTTCCCATCCTTACTGGAACTATAAATCCATCCCAGATGCCCCTTATCCTGCAGTAGAGCAGCTTCTCCCATATAGATGAAGGATACATGTTACCAGGTCACTTATTTCTTTAATGTTTTGAATAGGAGAAGCAGAAGCTGCTCTGCCTGCCATGGATAAGGCGGCAAGTGGATGGCTATAGTTCCAGAAGCCGACGGGAAATATCATCAGATTGGTGCGCCCAGCCGCCCACCGGCGAGCAGAACCTCTGCTTTCAAGCGCCCGAGAGAGTCAATCCATTTACACCAATGGTGAAGGAGAAGCTGCAATTACCAGCCACGGCCACCTATACAGTGCAGCAGCAGGCTATGCCTAACAGCGCCTGATGAGGTTCATGATCCCATTACACCAATAGAGTTGAAGAGCGTGTTAAACAAGCACGCCACTTACAAGCAGAAGCAGCAGCTCTGCCCCTACTAGCTGGCCTGCAAGATAGCGTATATCCATGTACACCCGAAATGCGCTGAATAGAGCAGCAATACCAAAGCCACCGGCACACTATACGCAATGCAGCCAGCACTTACACATTAGCCTAAAAGCCCTGAAGGGCTGATGAGACCCAACTATGGCCGTTGTGCCCACCCGGTTTCTTGGACGCGGACTGCCTTAAAAACGGATTCAAAACAGTTCAAAAATATGCCATGTCTGTGGACATATCCCTAATCAGAAAACATTAATGCAAGAGTGCATACACACATTGCTTTTTGCAGATGACCAGTTTTGAGGCCAAAAGCCCAGGGTGCTAGGATCATAATCGCAGGCGAGCGATCATCATGAGGGTAGCACAGCCCTGCACACTACCTCCTGTCTTTTTCACTCAACTCCCTGGTTTACGACATCAAAACTGCCATCTGATACAAAGCACAACATGGTGAACGTGTCCATAAGACGATGCCACACTTGGAGTTACTTCGAAACGCATTTCTTGCCGTTTAAGCAGTCCGTATTAAAAAAGCATGAATGTTTGCGCAGAGAGCGCCTTAAAATCTGCGACCAAATAAGAAGCAGAGCGTTCAAAACTGCCACATGTGCAATCACGACCCTAGTGCGGCGCGTTCACACGTTGCCCGCTTTCGTCGCGTATTCATACGCCGCACGCAAGCGCACAGGGGTGCTTGAGAGTTTAGGGCGCGATCGCATATGAGTTTCAACCCTTTTGATCCTCATTACCCCTCTTGCTCCCTCTCTTTGTTTCTTTCCCAATCCACTGTGTGCTTTTCCCTGACCGAAGAACGCTATGCCTGATAGTACGCTGATTATCAATCGCATGTCGTTTCCCCGGGAAACGATATGGATGCGCATCGCCCCAAACTCCAGCCCCTGTCGCACTGCGTTACTAACGCGACCTGCAAAGCGCAACGTTAGTGAACGCGCCTATATAGTTTGCTCATAACACCTACAAACAGTGCTTCTTGCTTAGACCCATTATGTAAACTGAAAATAACAGCATCACAACATGACACATTTGTAAACCCATATAGAATAATACAGTATCATTCACAATACAAAAGTCACCAGCGACTAAAAACACAAATCGATGGTGCGTAGGTCATTCTACGGTACACCATTACTGGTCCTCAAATTAATACACCATCTAGAAGAAAGTGCGCTTACAACAATCTATAGTAATGTGCCCGGCGATGGATTATAATAGCACAAACTAAGTGCATATATAAAGAAATCGATCAGAGGACGAAGCAAAAATAGCCTCACAACATAATAACCAACCCGACTGCCCATTACTGATGTACGGGAGACCAGGAGCGGACCTCCGCACCAACACATACCTGAAGTGGCCGCGTTCAACATTGCGTTTTAGACTATGCGTTTTCATTGCTTACGTTTGAACGCAAATACAACAGCTGAGGATAGCCGTGATTTGCCTAATACATCACTGTTACCGTTTCTGTTTACAAAACGATCGTAACGCGGCGCTAACGCATGGTTATAAAGCCCCATTCAAAATTGAGTTTATAAACGTAAACGGGTTAATGTAATTAGGCAAAAATTAAACCTCAACTAAGCTCGTTGTATATGTGATTTCAAAGCGCCAATGAAAAGCAACCAAAACCCAACATAGTGAACGCAGCCTCCTCGCACAGCCCATTTGCTGTCTATCGCTCTCTGGGGATACTGACATACAGTACATCACACCGCGTCTGATGCTAGCACTAGCCAGCAGGACATCAGAATAACTACAAAATCATGAAAAACGCTGCCCGAATCGCGACGAACAAGCCGCCGAAGTCTGTTTTAGCGCATTAAATCCATGGAAACGCCGATGCGACTACGGGCCAGCCCGATTTTCCGTGTGGGCGTGCCGCTTTGTCTTGCGTTATGCAAGCGCCAGACAAAGCCCCACACGTTGACATCCACCATAATGGACAGCGCTGTATAATACACCTCAGCAAGCAGCCCTAAGGGTGAAGACACAAATGGAGTTTTTAGGCCGTTTTGCCGTCCGTTTTTCCTGAATTGCGCAATGAATGAAAAAACGAACCAATAAACGCTATGCGTTTTCAAAAAAGCGTAGGCTGTTTTTAAAAAACTGGGACTAGCCGTTTTTTTAACGCATGACGTTTTAAACGATCGCCAGAAAACGCACTTAGTGTTACAAAAAACGGCCCCCAAAACGCCAGAGTGCTGTACTGGTCACCCTAAGAGGCCGCTCACATTCACACGTTGCGCTGTGTAAGTTGCCCACCTGCTTGTAAGTATTTGAATAGCATTACACAGCTGAGATGAGGATGCCATTCTAGCACAATTAAATTAATGTTACATGTTGCGTTTTCATAAACACAGACAAGCGCCTCACGATGTGTTAGCGCACCGGCATAAGAGGCCACATTCTGCATAGGATCATACATGAACAGCCAGACCTTGGGGAGGTCTGAGGTGTTGCCGGGAAAGTTTGATATGTTCAATAACTGATAGGTATTATATGTATACAATAAGGCTGCCAGTCACACGTACCCGCCTAGGCGTACGTCATAACGACGACGCTAGCGCCCGCACAGAGGAAGGATCCTCTGCCGCCACCGAACGAATGCGTTTCCAGAGAAAGAAAACGCATGCGGCGTTCGGCGCCGAGGACCTCCCCCTTATAGCAACTAGCCGTCAGCATGTATGCGGACGCCTAACGCGCCTTACGTGTGCCACACCGCCGGCCCTAAAAGACTATGATCTTGTATCCCTTGAATACTGCCTACAATGTATGCCACGGCTGGTAATAAAGTACCTGATTAAAAAATAAAAAAAAGGTTTTTCAGACGCTGTGTTTGCAAGCCAAAGCCAGGATGCGCAGAAGCAGGTGTGGGGATGACATCGGGTGAGGATCCATCAGCTGACAGGAGCCGCTCCTCCTCTTCTTGTTCACTCCACCTCTAGCGTTTAGACATAAAAACTTCACATGAAAAAACTCAACGCCTCAGGGAATCGCAGCCTCAAACTAAAGCAATCAATACAGCCGCAATGATACTGCACCGCTGATGACTGCCAGCTGATGAACGCCAGGGGAAGGAAAGGCAGCAAATGGCCCTGAGGGGCCCACCTGCCAGGAAATTAGCTGACGTGTGGGCACGTTCTGCAACCCACTTGCTCAGACATGCTGCCCACAATCCCCGATGCCGTTTAATCCCATAGTGTCATCTACCATACAGAGGTATGTAGTTGACATGTGTGGTGTTACGCTTACTCTGTAGCCTTCACTTTTAAAGGGTGATCCGGAAGCGTAGAAATACATGAAGCTTTCTCCGGAAACTCATGCGGCCGCGCCCACTGCCATAGGCTCTGCTGGTATACACCACAGTATAGAGAAGGTAGCTAGGCTGCATAACCACACATTGCACTCTGGTCAGAGGGCAGGCGGCCTCTGTGTTCAGAAAACAGAAATCGTATTCAAATTCTGCCGACAACTAAGGCCCCCCGGTAATACACCACACAACCATGCTACTAGATACGATGGTCATAGATAGAGCCCAGCTCTTCAGTCATAGTGTCATGCACCTCGGTGAAGATGCAGGGCGCAGGCGCTGTGAACGTCACGTGCTATGGCCCGGCGGACATCCCAGCCTCCGTCCCCCTCCACAACAGTCACACAAACTAAGTGTACAGCGCAGTAGAAGATGCAGTGTTCACCCCTTATGCTCGGACCCACATCAATAACGTTGATTCACGCCGCCAGTCAAATGACTGGAGGCACTTCGCGCACGTCACGTGGTCGAGCAGCTCTACACTCAGAGCCCCCTCACGCCGCTATCGCACAGCCACTCAACATGCGACCCCCTTCCTTCTGAGCGACCTCCGAAACTCTTCCTGACCACCGTACAGGCCAATGGTACCCCGGAGAGTGACGTTGCATAGTAAAGATGGCTGCTTCTGACTTACTACAAGAATAGTATGTCTTGAGCTGGATGAAGTGAGAGCTAAGAAAGCGGCGAACTTCAGGCCCTAAGAGGAAGTGTGGGCCCTCGACTATATCTATTGTAGGAGCACCACCCGCCCCGGGCCTCTATTCCGCTCGAGCGCCGACGCGGTTAGCCGAAACAGGCGAGCAGGACACGATGAGTGCATACCCGCTGCCGCGATCCTGCGACGCGCTAGCGCCGCACCGTACCTTGCTACCGGAGTTGTGCGGCGGGAGCGGGAGGAGCACGTGAGCGAGGTGTTGATTCCCGCCGTCGCTACCCCTCTGACACCGTGAGATGAACGCCCTGCCAGCCACACGGCAAAGGTGTCCTGTACATGGAGTCAGTCAGAGGTTCACATAGCGACTACACTAGCTAACGAAAGCTAGATACGCTCACATGCGCTCGGCCTGGCAGTCCATTACATAGATGTAACTTGTAGTGATATAACGGGGCCCTATTTAACCCTTACTCGGCCGGGACCCGGACACGGGAGGCTAGTGACCTGCCATAGTTGTGTCCATGTGACCCTTTATCTAACTGCAAATTACTTAAAAATCAATTAAACTGCCGTGTCAGTGTGTAATGAACACACCCCGGTCACTGAGAACCCCATAGATGCAGGGCTGCGAGTTTGACAGAAGCCCACACCCCCATTACAACCTCCCATACTCCCATCTAATATCCCTCTTGTGGACCTGCATTCACAACTAGTATATTTTGATGTGACTATTGCGATGAATACAAAGCGCCCCTGCCAGCTGTTCAACATGCCGAGAATGCATCGCGTTTCTAATAATGGATACTTGGAAGTAATGTTACCCCGCTGTACTGTGCTTGATGACAGGGAGCCTCAGACGAGACTCCATGCCGGTGACAAATGAGGCCTGCGATGCACGAGAGTCCTTGTCTGCGAGCTTCATAGTCCAGCTGAGCATTAAGCCGAAAAAATTCTATATTGCAAAATGTTATATATATTCTGAATCTAGCTAGCGTGCACCTAGAATGTATAGTATAATGCCTAACCCACTCCCCTATTATTACAGAATGCCAGACTGGCGGAAACAGACTCCCAGCTCTGCCGCGCCCTTGAACCCCTGAAATACAAACTTTACAGGAGAAATGGAGCACTGATGACGCGCCGAGATCAGCGACATACTCCCTACAGGTCATGTCCCGAGGTCGCATGATTTTTGGGCCGTCGCACAAACAGGTGTTGACGTCGTTATTAACGGAGGAGATTGACTCTAAAGATCTCTTGTGTGAAGCACAAGGTTTGACACCAGTGATGCTACTCCCCGTCATTTGTTGCAGCCATGAGATTTGGCAAAGTACCGCTGAGCTTCCCCTAGATGTAGATGAAGGATACATGTTACCAGGTCACTTATTTCTTTAATGTTTTGGTTGTTTATTGTCTTTTACATCCCAGATCCGTTCTCTACTTCCCGCTAACATTCCCGTTCCTGTATCTCATAGGCACAGCCTCTCTCTCCGGCCCTTGGCGCTCCGCACCCGCAGTCTGGCTGCCGCCCGGTCGATGCTTTCTCCTCGCAGTTTGTTCTCCTGATCCTCCTTTAATTTTATTTGTGTGTCATGGAGGAGGCCGATGGTGTCCCGGGTCTTACTGAGAGACTTCTGCAGGGACACGGTGCCCTAAGACGAGAGGAGGGCAACAGGTAAGCAAGGGTTAACAGAAGTCAGGGTTTTCTAGGGTACATCACTAGAGTATAAGTAAAGTAATGACCTCAAAACCTTGTGTGCGGACACAGTGAGAGCATAGAAACCAAGACAATGCTACAAGACTACTTTTCTAAAATGTTCTTTTTTTCACAAAATATTTTATTTGGTTTTCAATATTCAAATCAAAATGTAAAATCTAGTGGAACCTACAGTTTGCATAATAATGGCAACAACAATGTCGTATAACAGACATTGTAATAGCCTCATTTGGCCATGGGTACAATGTGGGGTACAATGAGTCCGTCAAGCGTCACACATAGCCCTGACCTTGCTCCGTGCACAGAGAACAGCAAAGTTCAGTCATTCGAACAGCGCCCCGACTCTGACTTTCTCTTTTAGCGCATCCAGTTGCAAAGCCCCAACACTCTGAGTTAGGCTACATTCACATTACCATACGGGAGACGTATGCCCATAGACGGCAATGGCCACACAGATCGTGCAGCACCGTACCGCTGCGTACACAGGGAAAAGATAGGACACGTCCTATCTGTCCCCGTGTTACAGCCTGTGCACCATGCATCTCTATGGACAGGGGAGGGGTCATCGCTCATCGCGGCGGATGTAGGGCGGGCCATAGCCGTGCGGCATAGGTTCATCTAAATGCACCCCCTTAGGGTTACAGAAATTCCGCCCCATAACCAGAATTGACTCATTGTTAGTATAGTTACACAGGTAAGAAGGTAAGAGTAAGAAGCAAA
>WNYA01000567.1:0-140666 GCA_019512145.1 Engystomops pustulosus
CCAATGTAGTAGGGTCACCTAATAGGTAAACACCCCCCACACACACACTATGTTATACGAGGGGTACGAGCCGGGGGCTTATACGTTATTCTCTCTCTCTTCTTTTCCACAGGTGGAGAAACGTCTGGAACTGGTAAAACAAGTCACCCACAGCACCCACAAGAAACTTACAGCGTGCTTACAGGGCCAGCAAGGAACGGAGACGGATAAAAGATCGGTAAGAACAGTGTATCCCATAATAGTGTCATCACAGCGAGCCCCCCTAACAGTGTGATAATCAAAGCGAGCCCCCCAAAGGTGTGATCACAGCGAGCCCCCCCTAACAGTGTCATCACAGCGAGCCCCCCCTACAGTGTCATCACAGCGAGCCCCCCATATAACAGTGTGATGACACAGCGAGCCACCACCCTAACAGTTGTTCCATTCACAGCGAGCCCCCATAACAGTGTCATCACAGCGAGACCCCCATAACAGTGTGATCACAGCGAGCCCCCCATAACAGTGTGATCACAGCGAGCCCCCCATAACAGTGTGATCAACAGCGAGCCCCCCATAATAGTGTGATCAACTGCGCGGGCCCCCTAAACAGGTGATCACAGCGAGCCCCCCATAACAGTGTGATCACAGTGAGCCGCCCCATAACAGTGTGACCAACAGCGAGTGCCCCAAATCAGTGTGACACAGTCGAGCCCCCCATAACAGTGTGATCACAGCGAGCCCCCCATAACAGTGTGATCACAGCGAGCCCCCCATAACAGTGTGATCACAGCGAGACCCCCATAACAGTGTGATCACAGCGAGCCCCCCATAACAGTGTGATCACAGCGAGCCCCCATAATAGTGTGATAACAAGCGAGGCCCCCACTCAGGGTGATCACAGCGAGCCCCCATAATAGTGTGATAACAGGAGTGCACCCACATCAGTGTGATCACAGACGAGCGCCCCATAACAGTGTGACCACAGCGAGTGCCCCCATATCAGTGTGATACAGGCGAGCCCCCCATAACAGTGTGTACGCGAGCCCCCAACACAGTGTGATAACAGCAAGCCCATAACAGTGTGATAACAGCGAGACCCCCATAATAGTGTGATCACAGCGAGCCCCCATAATAGTGTGATAACAGCGAGTGCCCCCACATCAGTGTGATCACAGCGAGCCCCCATAATAGTGTGATAACAGCGAGTGCCCCCACATCAGTGTGATCACAGCGGAGCGCCCCATAAACAGTGTCATCACACGCGAGCGCCCATAACAGTGTCATCACAGCGAGTGCCCCCATATCAGTGTGTGATCACAGCGAGCCCCCATAACAGTGGTGATAACAGCGAGCGACCCAGAAACAGTGTGATCACAGCGAGTGCCCCCCCCATAATAGTGTGATCACAGCAAGCCCCATAACAGTGTGATACAGCGAGACCCCCATAACAGTTGTGATCAAGCGAGCCCCATAATAGTGTGATAACAGCGAGTGCCCCCAATCAGTGTGATCACAGCGAGCCCCCATAATAGTGTGATAACAGCGAGTGCCCCCATCAGTGTGACACGCGAGCGCCCATAACAGTGTATCACAGCGAGCGCCCATAACAGTGTCATCAACAGCGGAGTGCCCCCATAACAGTGTCATCACAGCGAGGACCCCCATAACAGTGTGATAACAGCGAGCGCCCCATAACAGTGTGATCACAGCGAGTGCCCCCCCTAATAGTGTGACAGCGAGCCCCCAAATAGGTGAAACATCGAGTGCCCCCTAACAGTGTGATACAGCGAGACCCCATAAACAGTGTGATCACAGCGAGACCCCCATAACAGTGTGATAACAGCGAGCCCCCAATAACAGTGTGATAACAGCAGAGCGCCCCAAACAGTGTCATAACAGCGAGACCCGCCAAAACAGTGTTGTGTAACAGGAGCGCCCCAAACAGTGTGATCACAGCGAGTGCCCCCCCATAATAGTGTGATCACAGCGAGCCCCCATAATAGGTGAAACAAGCGAGTGCCCCCATAACAGTGTGATAACAGCGAGCGTCCATAACAGTGTCATCACAGCGAGTGCCCCCCCATAATAGTGTGATCACAGCGAGCCCCATAATAGTGTGATAACAGCGGTGCCCCATAACAGTGTGATAACAGCTGAGCGCGCCCATAACAGTGTCATCACAGCGAGTGCCCCCCCATAGTGTGATCCACAGCGAGTGCCCCCCCATAATAGTGTGATCACAGCGAGCCCCCATAATAGTGTGATAACGCGAGTGCCCCCATAAACAGTGTGATCACAGCGAGCCCCCCCCAGATAGTGTGTCACAGCGAGACCCCCATAATCAGTGTGATCACCAGCGAGCCCCCCATAACAGTGTGATAACAGCGAGCCGCCCGATTAACAGTGTGATAACAGCGAGCGCCCCATAACCAGTGTCATCACAGAAGTGCCCCCATAACAGTATAATCACAGCGAACCCCCCATATCAGTCTGATCCAGCGGGGCCCCCAATCGTCTGATCACAGCAGGCCCCTGGGCCCAGTCGAGGGACAGGCCCCAGTGCCCCCTGTATGAAGGACAGGCCCAGTGCCCCAGTGTGAAGGACAGGCCCCCAGTGCCCCAGTGTGAAGGACAGGCCCGGTGCCCCGTGTGAAGGACAGGTCCCGGTGCCCCAGTATGAAGGACAGGTCCCGGTGCCCCGTGTGAAGGACAGGCCCGGGTTGCACTCGGTATGAAGGACAGGTCCCGGTGCCCCTGTATGAAGGACATGCCCGGGTGGCCCAGTGTGAAGGACAGGCCCGGTTGCCCCGTATGAAGTGGGAAGTCGTGAGGACAGTCCCCGGGTGCATCGGTATGAAGGACAAGGACCCGGTGCCTCGGTAGGAAGGACAGGCCCGGTGCCCATGTATGAAGGACAGGCCCCGGTGCCCAGTGTGAAGGACAGGCCCCGTTGCCCCATGGGTGTAAGGACAGGCCCGGTGCCCCTGTATGAAGGACAGGCCCCGGTTGCTCCCTGTATGAAGGAAAGGCCCTGGTGCCCGTATGAAGGACAGGCCCCGGTGCCCCTGTTATGAAGGACAGGCCCCGGTGCCCCTGTATGAAAGGACAGGCCCCAGTGTGAAGGAAAGGCCCCCAGTGCCCCAGTGGAAGGCAGGCCCGGTGCCCCAGTGGAAGACAGGTCCCGGTGCCCCCGTGTGAAGGACAGGTCCCGGTGGCACCTGTGGAAGGACATGTCCGGTGCCCAGTGTGAAGGACAGGTCCAGGTGCCCCAGGTGAGAGGACAGGTCCGGTGCCCCCGTATGAAGGACAGCCCCGGCGCCCAGTCCCCGTGCTGAAGGACAGGCCCCGTGCCCCGGTATGAAGGGACAGGCCCCGGTGCGCCTGTTGTGAAGGACAGGCCCCGGTGCCCCTGTATGAAGGACAGGCCCCGGTTGCCCCAGTGGAGAGGAAGGCCCGGTGCCCCTGTATGAAGGGACAGGCCCCGGTGCCCTGTAGAAGGACAGGCCCTGTGCCCCTTATGAAGGACAGGCCCCGGTGCCCCAGTGTGAAGGACAGGGCCCCGGTGCCCCTGTATGAAGGACAGGCCCCGGTGCCCCGTTGAAGGACCAGGCCCCGGTGCCCCGTATGAAGGACAGGTCCCGGTGCCCAGTATGAAGGACAGGCCCTGTGCTCTGTATGAAGGAAAGGCCCGTGCTACTGTAGAAGGACAGGCCCCGGTGCCCAGTGTGAAGGACGGCCCAGTGCCCCTGTATGAAGGACAGGCCCCGGTGCCCAAGTGTGAAGGACAGGTCCCGGTTTTTGCCCCCAGTGTGAAGGAAGGTCCGGTGCCCCAGTGTGAAGGGACAGGTCCCGGGCCCAGGTGAGGAAGGTCACGGTGACCAGTATGAGGGACAGGCCCCGGCTCAGAGCTGTTTCTTAATGAACATCTATAATAATGTTCTATGAGTTTTTCTCTCTCCGATAGAAGAAGTTACCTCTCATCACCCTGGCTCAGGTCTCATGGAAGGATCTGCGGTTGTTGGGGACGAACTTTGCTGGGTGAGACTCTCAGGCTGTCGGGACACGGAACGGGGGGAAAAAATGATGAAACAAAAATTCCATAAAAGAAAAATGTTATGTTAATTGGTGCATTAATTGGCTGACACGTTTCCTATAAACTTTATTCTTGAATTCTTAATTCATGTTGCTTGGTTTTCTGCTGTCAGTGAATGGAGACCCCTCGCTGACATACAGTATACGTGTTCCTTGTCGATCTGTAGGAAGATGCTGAAGTTGTGCGGAGAAGCGAGGACAAACTGCAAGGAGCTTCATCACTTCGAGCAGGAGGTGGAGAGAGATGTGGTGGATCCATGTTTGTGCTTTCAGAGGTTAGGTGGCCTTATTAAGGGGTAACACCGCCATTATTTATACTGCTCATTACTTACAGTATCTCAAAGGTAAAGGAAATGTCAGCAGGTGTGTATGGTCCCTGGAGAGAAGTGTAATCCTATCTTTGATTATGTTGTTAGTAGCAGCAGGATGTGGAATGTGGTTTGATGTTCCAGCATTGTAACTTCTGGGGCATGTCCTCACACAGCTTTGCTCTGTGCTCTCTGCAGCCAGTAACCAGTGTCCTAGGAGAGATAACTGAGTGTATGTCATTGGTATGCAGGACAGTGAAATTCGGATTTATTGCAATATGCCAGCATCATGTGCTACACTGCTGTGCTCTGTGCTCTCTGCAGCCTTTTTGTCCCAACACAAATACCGCTTGTCTCCAGTGGACAAATTGGGTATTGTCCCTGGAGATCTTTGTAATCATAACTTGGTATGTTGTTGTTGCTATTAGCAGTGGACTGTGATATATGGATTTATGTTACAGGGTTGTCGTATCCAAGTGCACTGGGGGGCGTGTCCTCACATGATGTGCTCTTAGCTTCAGAATGAAGCTGCTTGATTTCCCCTTCACTTGCGTTATTGCGTGTAGTATTCAATCAAGATCCTACTACAGCTTCTACTCAAACAAGATGTGAGGGGCCTGGGAGAAAGCTAAGGCGCACAGCAGTGTGAGGACCCACCCCAATGCACTTGGAGAAGCTACATTCCTGGTTTATAAATACTCTCCAGGGACTATACAGAACATAGGCTGCAGTGACACAGAGCACGCCAGGTTGGGACACCACCCCACTGCACTTGGAGAAGCTAACATTCTGGTTTATAAATACTCTCCAGGGACTATACAGAACATAGGCTGCAGTGCATCACAGAGCACGCAGTGTGAGGACACACCCCCACTGCACTTGGAGAAGGCTACATCCTGGTTTATAAATACTCTCAGGGGACTATACTGAACATTGGCTGAATACAGAGCACAGCAGTGTGAGGACACACCCCCACTGCACTTGGAGCAAGCTACATTCCTGGTTTATAAATACTCTCCAGGGACTTACTGAACATTGGCCTGAAGTACAGAGCACCGCAGTGTGAGGACAACCCCCACTGCCTTGGAGAAGCTACATTCCTGGTTTATAAATACTCTCCAGGGACTTATACTGAACATTGGCTGACAGTACAAGCACAGCAGTGTGAGGACACCCCCCCCACTGCATTGGAGAAGCTACATTCCTGGGTTATAAATACTCTCCAGGGACTATACTGAACATTGGCGATAAGTACAGAGCACAGCAGTGTGAGGACACCCCCCAGAGTATTGAGAAGAAGCTACAATCCTGGAATTTAAATCTGAGATTTCACAGCCTGTGCTACTAACAAGATTCACTTCCTGGCTGCAGTGCTACATGGTCACAGCTGATGACAGATTCCTTTAAAAACGTTATTCTCTTAGCACATGTAATAGATTATGACCTTTTGATCCTTCACCCAGGGGGTCCTGCGACCTCTTGTCGTGTCTGCACACAACTACAACTCTCACTATTCACCTCACAGGATGTACCACACATTTATTTAATTACCTGGAGACAAGAACAACCCCTTAATTAAGGCGTCCCATGCTTCTCCTTAACTCCTTCTCTGTCTCTTTCAGGTGGAGATCCCCAATATCAAAAACAGAGGAAACATTTAGCCAAATTGTTCTTAGACATGGATTCTTCCAGAAGAGCGAGTAAAATCGCTGCACCCTTGTCTCTGGAGAGACCCTTTAAATGTATCACAACTTGTACATCACTACATGTAATTCTATGTACAATGTATCTTGCGTTGCTTTATTTATCTTGTACGGGCCTCGGTTGTTTCCCTATCTCCAGTCACAGCCGAAGCTGCACTTACAATACTGATATTAGATTAAGTCTACTGCCCCACTGGGGGAACTGTCAGTACAACATACTCTGCATCTACCATGAAGCAGCTGCTAGGGGCTGCTCCCGGATTGAGGTAAATTGCTTAGGACCCATACACTCTTGGGTATCCGATACAGGGGAGAGGAGTAGACGGACCCTAAATCACTAGATCCCTGTTGAACTTGGCCTGGACAAAGGTTGGTTGGTGGTGAACAAGCACAGGCAGGGACCCCTTTATGGTCCTTGCTGTCATTCCCTTTTACCTACAGCAAGCAGGTTATGTATCCTCAGGACCGGCCAACAATCTATAGTACAAAGGTGACCAATGGGGTAAAGATCAGGCAGACAGATTACAGCATGCCCACTCCTTTTACTTTAGGGGGAGATTCTAATGCTATAAAACCTTTACCATCTACCCTATCATGGATACAATGACAAAGGTTAAAGGGGTTGTCATTTAACCCCTTCTACACCAATGGGTCTAAATGCTGGGACTGCACATCCCTGACTCCCCTATTCAGACTGGGACCACCGGGGGATCATCGGTCCCATAGAAATTATTGGATCCTCAGGACGCACCTAATGATTTTATGGGACAGCTGAGGAGCATGTACAGTCCTATCGCCAGGGAGGTCCCAGCAGTGGACCCCAAGCAGTCAGACATTTATCCCCATTGTACCCCAGACCTATCCTACATCACACAGACCTATAGGATGGAAAAGCGGCATGTAGGACATTGCGAAAGATCTACGGGAGGACTGGCCGGATGTGCACTCTCGGCTAGTCCGAGTATGATGTGTATTGGAATTTACAAGTTTCTATCAGGTCCAAGACTCGTTAACCATGTCCTTGTGGTGCAGGTGGCAGCAATCCGCTAAGTCATCCGGGATCTCCAGCAACTGCAGCCTCTGGAGCCAAGGCCGCTGCACTCAGGGAAGAGATGGAGGATGGCAGCAAACCGAGTGGAGATCTCGTAGGGTGAGTGACATCATCTTATGGACAACATCTCAGACACTCCTGTACTTCTAATGGTTTTGGAACACCCAGGTCTCGCATAATGATCCTGTGTTCACCGCAGGGCATCCGATAGAAATAGCTTCTTGTCAGGAAAGAAGCCTAGCTGCTTCAGTAATTGCCACGATTGCTAGGAGACTGTTCTTGTTAGCTGTTCATAGGGAAGAAGGAGACTGAATTCTGTCCTAGGACCATCCTTGAGCTGTGCAAAGGGTGAAGTAGGCCGATTTTGTCCTAACCCCATCCCTTGTTGTACCAGAGGGGGAAGGAGAATGATTCTTTCCTAAGTTTATCCCTGTAGACTGCCAGAGGGGAAGAGACTGATTTGTCCAAAGCCAAAACTTTGTAGCTTCCAGAGGAGGGTATATGACCGATTTGCCCTAAGCCTATCCCTTGTGCTGTGAGAGGGGAAGGAGACTGATTATGTCCAAAAGCTAATCCCTTTGAGCTAGTTACCACAGTTATAGCCACGATTGCTGAGGATTTGTATTGTTAGCTGTCATAGAGGAAAGGAGTCTAATTCTGTCTTAGGATCCTTGTAGCTGCCAGAGGGGAAGTAGACCGATTCTGTCCTAATCCCATCCCTGTAGCTACCAGAGGGGCAGGAAGAATCATTCTGCCCTAAGCCTAATCCTGTCGCTGCCGAGGGGGAAGAAGACTGATTCTGTCCTAAGCCCATCCCTCGTAACTGCCAGAGGGTGAGAAGACTGATTCTGTCCTAAGCCTATTCCCTTGTAGCTGCGAGAGGGTGAGAAGGATGATTTGTCCTAAACAGATCCCTTGTAGCTACCAGAAGGGGAAGGAGACCAAATCTGCCCTAGGTCTATCCTTTGTAGCTGCCAGAGGGGGAAGGAGACTGATTTTGCCCTAAGCCAATGTTGTGTAGCTAGCACAGGGTAAAGGAGATGATTCTTACACTTCCAGCCTTGTTAAAACGCTGGGTGCAGGGGTCATGTGCGTAGTAAATAAATCCTTCTTTTCCTTAGGATCAGCTGTCGGCAGACATGTAAGCTTGTGGGGCCAAAGAAATAGACTATGCAAACTACTTTCAGACGGTAAGGTGATGCCGTAGCACATGAGTGCATGGGGTAATACAGTATTTGCATATTGATGGTATGATGGCATTATCTAGTCAGAGCATCAGGGTATTCCGTATATCCAGAAGTTATGTGGTCAGCATCAGCTAAGATGAACATTCCATTTACGACAGCAAGCAGAAGTCTTAGACTGAAAATATACATGTATAACAATTTGATCTGAATATCTTAGATGATATAATGTTGTATAAATGCATGTCAGATCTATGCACATCCTGCAGCATCTAAAACAAAGTGACCTGATCCTATAGACATGGTCGGCGTGCCTGAAGGTAAGTCGTCCTAGGTTCTGTTACCATAGTTGGAGTTGAGATGGAGAGGTTTTCAGAGGCATTCAGTGTTGTATTCCTGTACCTCTGCACCCACAGTAAACAGCTTATAATACAAGCGGCTTCTGTCTCCACAGCTAATAGAAGTACCAGCGAGTACCACAGGAAGTCACTGCTTTAATGCAAGCTGTTGCTACCAAGATCAAGGCTCAGCAGGGTGACGTGTCAGTGCATCACGTTCCCACATCTCCATGGGTACGCATGGTTACAATACAGGGACTCCATGCACACTGCAGCCAAAGCCAGAGAAATAGCCGGGGCATACCTGGGCCTAATCCCTTCACACAATGGTCCAGGTGAAAAACCAGAATTAAAGTGGACCCCTCCATCCAGGAAAAGAAGCTGATAAATTGAGCTTGAATATCACCATATATAGGCATAAAGCCTATGCCAGTGCCTATGTTCTGGTGCATCCCGTAGCTGCGCGCCCTCTCCGGACAAGCCGGCTACTGCGCATGCCCTCTCTGTCACATTTCATTGAAACCTTTGTATCCAGTAGAGTTCCTGAAGGCTGTGCTCCCCCTTGTCTGTTTCTTATTATTATCTTTGTCCTCCTCCTTCCAGAGGCTGGATTGAAAAGCCATCATCGGACAGCCCTTGGAGGAACATCTGACAGTCAGCGGGGGGAGATCGCCTTCCCCATCGAGGCTGTGTCAATATGCTCCTGGAGTGTGGCATGCAGGAGGAGGTAGGTCCGAGCCTCCCATCTCGGGATTCTCAGCGTTTAACAATCACATCTGCTCCAGCTGTTGTGTATTTCCTCAATATGGGAACGATTGTACACAGATCAGAAGCCGCAAGGCCGGAGCTCATTCGCTGCACATTATACCGGGGGGCTATGGTGGACGTGACCACTCAGAAGACCAACCGGACCTTACATCACATCTGTCAGCATATCATTCTTACCTCCTACTCCAGCCACAGCTACATTACATTTCAATGTCTAAGAAATTACTTGGGCAGAGCATGCATTCTGAAAAGGGATGGTGCCCAAGTGTGCATGTTATCCCCTAGGCTCACCACCGGAAACCAACTACCAAGCACAAGAACAGGGGTCCCGTTTCCTTATAGCAAACCTGTCGGCAACTTCTGACTCTGTTATCACAGAATTACAACTATCCCTATATTGTTATCCACATACCTGAAAAGAACTCAGTCCATTGAAGGTTACTAACCATCTATGCATATTTGAGTTCTTGTAGTTCAGCCACGCCTCCAGCTTCCTAAATGGAAAAGGCGGCTGTTTCTCTTAGTCAGAGAACTCAGCTTCGGTACTTCATTCCCCCTTCCTCAAGAATGAGAAAGACCTTGGCTATGTGTGACTGCGGAAGAAAATTCCGAGGGAGGGGTGAATCAGGGAGTTGAGAGAGATGCTGGCTATTGTGGCTCATTCACCCCTCCCTCTGCAATTGCTTCAGCGAGTCCCACAGCCAGCATCTCTCTCATTCCTGGGGTCGGGGGAAAGAGCTGGGGGGTACGGGCTTAGCAGAGGGAAAGGGATAAGAGGAAAGACATGATGGGACTCACAAAGGGGTCATTTGCATAGATGGGGAGTCAACTTTCCAAATTGACTCTTTTCAGGCATGGAGAATAACAATATAGGGATAGTTGTGCGCTTGTATTTAGCAATTTTCAAAGATAAGTTTAGGTAGCGTGGGTTAGTTTAAACTTAACTTTAAAAGGGAACAAACATTTAAGTTATTCTGTAACCATGGGGGACCCTCATTCACCAGATCGCTGGCGGTCCGTCCGTGCGGATCCCAGCAGTTGGACCCTCACGGCCAACCTGTTGTCCTCTATTACATGATTAGGGGATAACTTGAATGAAAGGGAATGCTGCAGATCAGGGTGAAGTATACTGTAGGTTTAGATGACAAGATTTACCAGCAAGCAAGAGTTATTACCAAACTGAGGCACATACAAAGTGCTGAATTGGTGAACGGGACTGTATAGGACGGAGGAAGGATCCGCGGTTGTAAGACTTGCAACATCTGTGCACATGACAAGTCGCTCTCTCATCCCCGCCATCACAGTTTATAAACATATCCAAGTTAATTTAAGGTCAGAGGAAAAGGGCGGAGGACAGGAATGGCGCGGATCTCTGCAACCAGCAGTGGGAACTCATTTCCACTCCTATGGGGTCGGAAACAGTTAATTTACACAGTAATCGGAATCCCTAAAGGGGAAGATTAAAAACAGGATATATTTTATTACACGTCATCTATATAGACCTCAGATATTTCTTATTGGAAGACGGATGACACCTTGTTGCTTTAAGGTGCAGAAGAAAACTGTATATTTTTTGGGTTTCTAATGCAATTATATTATGTTAAAGGGGTTTTCACTTTTGGGTTTTAGAAATACTACATCACGTGCACTACTGAGCCCGTCCCTAGTGTCAGGGGTGATGGTCTGCACCCAATGGTACATAACCATGAGGCCGGGGATGGCTCAGCCGTCATGTGCCCAAATAACATGATCAATGGGGCAGATTTACTTACCCGGTCCATTCGCGATCCAGCGGCGCGTTCTCTGCCGCTGGATTCGGGTCCGGGCCGGGATTCATCAAGGCAGTTTCTCTGACGTCACACCAGGTGTGCGGCTGCGCGAAGAGCATCGGAACGCACTGGAGTTCACGATCTATCCTGGTGAAGGTAAGTGCAAGCTCCGCGACACAATTTCCTTTTTTTAAATGGGCGGTTTTTTCCGAATCGTCTGGTTTCGGTTTCGGCCCACGCCCCGCCCGATTTCCAGTCGCGTGCAGTGCCGTGCCGATGCGCCACAATCGATCGCGTGCGCCAAATCCCGGGGCAATCAGGTACAATCGGCGCAAATCGGAAATATTCGGGTAACACGTTGGGAAAACGCGAAATCGGCCCCTAGTAAATGGACCCCCAATGACTATTGATGGAGCCATGCGGACCCTGACTTTAGGTAAACACATTTGTGTTTCCAAAATTTGGGTACCTTTAGGTTTTCAGGGAATCAGTCATTATTAAAAAGATTTTTAGAAATTTGGGAAAGTATAAACTCTTAAGGTTCCACAAATTTTCTCAAAGAACATAATCAAGACCTGTAACAAGTTTCTCATCAGTCAATGTAGCTCCTCTGCCAGTTTCATCAAAGGGAACTCGTCAGAAGATGTCTCGCATTCGAGCTACTAGCCTTCTCAGGTTAGGGGATATAAATATTACCTTCTATAATTCTGTTTACCAGATTAAAAAACATGTCCTCTAAAGCTATGTGAAAATGAGCAGAGAAGAGTCATATTTACCTGAGATGAGTCAAATTTAAAGACTGCAAGGTCAGGGGGTTCACCTAAGAACTCTCTATCTTTCTATAGCACCTAGAAGCATGCCGCTGGTGTGTATTAAAGATAAAAAAATATTTCATTTCCATATTGCATCAGGATTGTAATGCGTGTGATCTGCCAAAAGTTGGAAACATGCGCTGCAGATAAATATCACAATTTCCAACCTTTTTTTTGATGTCTGTAGATCACAATCTGAAAGATGAGAATCTATCTTTAATAACGACACAATGTGTTTCTAGATACTATAGAACCAAATATAGAGACACTACTCCAAAATTGCACACATCTCAAGTAAAAAATGACTCTTCTGTGCCTCATTTCACATGACTTAGGATGAGGGGTTTTTAATAGGTAAATGGGTGAGACTTCACTTAAAAGAGGGATTCTAAAAAGAAGGACGTTTCATGCCCTACATGAAGGGCTGGTGGTAAGTGGGGTGTAAAATCCTGTGACGCAGGTTCCCTTTTAAAGCATACACCTTATGGTTCCGGCTTCCATCATGATGTTGCAACAAGGCACCTCTTCCATAGTTAAGAGAGGAACATCCCCAGCATGCCTTTATCCCCATCCATTTTACAAAGGTCCACAATGTAATAATGAACAAGATGCAAACATTTACTTGTATCATGCAAGAATGCAACATGTATCCTGTCACTGTTCTCAATGACCCGACTCAGAGGCACTAATGATATGTGCCCGATCTCGCCAGCATGCTGGATAATTAGTGAGTGGAACAGGGGGAGAACGCTGGCAAGCAAGCGATGTGTGACTTACCTTGTCCTAATAACCCAGGACCTGGGACATATGCTTGTTATGGAGTATCCCTTGACTTGTATTGACCATGATGCAGCAGGACACAATGGAGGTGCCCGGGGCGGGGGGCCAGGAATATACCGCAGTGAGGATGGTATGCGACTCCGTTGTAACATGATCCGTGATCCTATGGAAAATCCTACTAATCAGCAGATACGACGTCCGCCCCATCGCCCTTGTATCGTCCTCCTGTGGCTACGAAAAAAAAAAAAAAAAAAAATAAAACAAAAAAAGAATTCTGCTCAGCTGTGACTTCTGTTTAGGACTGCAGGAGGAAACAACCACCGCAAGTAGGCTTCCATGTACCCAAACTTCCTAAGCTCCAGAATGGGCTGTAATGTCAGAAGAGGGATACAGAAGCTTTGACCATAGATATTGTGACACCTTTTGTATCCTGCCCCCCCTAGGGCTTGTTCCGTGTGTGACCCCTCGGCCCTCAAGTTGTTAAAGAAGCTGAATGAAAGCCGCCCTGGATTGCTGCGTGGTGGACGGCCGAATACTCCGCCGGACCCCCACGCATTGCAGGTGGGTTAGTTCGCCACAAGGTGGAGCACACAGTCAACGAGAGCCCATCATGTTACCGTGCTGGGGTGGTTCCCCAAATCTGTGCATGTGTTTAGGAACACTCTATTAACCCTTTCAGTACCGGAAATTTGTACAAGCGTTAACAGTGGCGTGAAGTCGTACCTACGGGAAAGCTGCTGAACCTCTCATGACCTTTGAGCTCTATGAAGAATGGATCCAAGCTTCCAAGTGAGTTCAAATTTCCTTTCTAGGCTTTTTCCCAAAGAATACTTTCAGGATAGCTTTTTTATTGAAACTTAACAAATTTGGTATTGCCAATAATGATTAATAAAGGGAACCTGTCATCAGCTTATCCTAGTGAACTGGGGGCTGTCCTAACACTGCCTGACCTGGTTCACTTTTAGCCTATCTAGGTATTGTCCTTGGGGGATATGCATGGTATTACGGTTGTGTTGTTAGAAGGCTGCTAGGACTGTGAAATTGGATTATATCACAAAATTGTAGCTTATTTGACGTGCCACGGGGGCATGTCCTAACAATGCTGGCCCTTGGCTCTCTGCCGCACAGTGTGGGGTATTGTCCCTGCGAGAGATATTATCATTGACTTGGTTAGTAGCAGCAGGATTGTGATATATGGATATAGATTTCAGTTTTGGAGGCTTTATCAACTGTAAAGGGGTACTACAATCTGGGCCTCTGCTGCCATAGTTAGTTATTGGACCTGGAGAGCTGGTAATCAGACCTTGTATATGTTGTTAGTAGCCAGCCGTTACTGTTGATATGTATATTTTATATACCAGGATTGTAGCTTTCTGAGTGAACTGGGGGGTGTTGCCCTAACACTGCTGTGATCTGTGCTCTCTGCAGGCGTTGTGTAAATATAGTCCCTGGAAGATACGTGTAATCATAACTTGTGTGTGTTGTTAGAAAATGCAGGACTGTGAAAATGGATTTTATATTCAGTAGTTAGCTCTCCAAGTGCCCTCTTAAAGTGTTCCTCACACTGCTGAGCTGGTGCTATCTACAGCAGTGTTATGTATGTCTCTGGAGAGATGTGTAATCGACCCTTGTGTATGTTGTCAGAAGCAGCAGGATGTGATATATGGAATTATTATAACTAGTGCCTTGGGGGGGGCCTCAAACTGCGGTTCTCTCTCCATTGAACTATTCCATTCCCCTTTCGTTTGCTAAAATGGAAGCAATGGTAGAGTCTGGCTCGGACGTACAGCTGTCACTCAGAGCAGATGCGGGAGACATTGAGGGGTTCAACTCCACAGAGATAAGAGCACAGCAGTGTGGAGGAGCCACATCCAATGGGTTATACCCATACTTTTGCAAGATTGTTATTCTCCATCTTGAGGCCAGTGACTCAGTGTCGTTCTTCTACCACTTTAGCATCCAGGACCAGTACAAGAGGGATTGCAGGCTCTGTGGAACGCATGCGAGAAACTTCCAAAATCATACAATAACTTCAAGTAAAGTAACAATACAAAACCGGGGTTGGTATCACGTGATGAGACCTGAGATTAGTCCGGGTTGGGGGTTGTCAGTGAGTCACAACATACGTACATACTTTCATCAGCAGACATGTGAAATACATTAATGCTGACAGTCCGCACTGGGATGGAAGGGTATAGGTGCTAAATCCGGCCGTGTGACCACACATATCACTCGTATTTTCTGGCAAAATGTTAGTTCCATTACGTTAATAAAGTTCCTGTCAAGTAACGGAATATTCAGGACGCAAAACAAGATGACTCCCAGTAACATGCCATCGTGCGGGGCAACTTCTCTGCCGCAGGCGGAAGGGTAAGTGATTCATGTTTATCTAACTCTGGTTCTATCTGGAAACCGTCAGTAAGCAGGCGGAATCCGGACGTGGCTGCCGTCGCGGTGGGGTACATCACAACACCGCAAAACGTGCGTCCAGATCACATCTACAACCCAGATCTCAAAACCCCATCCACAGCGCAGAACAAATCTACATGGAAAATACTCAATTCTTACAAAAGGATCCGGTCAGTTCCAGCTTGCTGACAGTTTATTACCTTCTCTTTTACACATCTTTGAGTCCAGATAGTGATGGTTTGACTAGATTGTCAAAAGAATTGAAGGCAGAAGACGAAATAATAGTTGCTGGAGGCGCTAAACTTCGTTCTCAAATGATGGGTTGTTTTTTTAAAAAAAAAAGTTGTCTACCTACAGACAATATCACTGAGATGATGACCCACAGTGTGTCCTTACAGATTGTAGGGATCATTGAACCTATCATCCACATGCTGAATGTTCTTCCCCAGGCGGTGCAAGTGTGTAGACTACAGGTAACAATGTAGTGTAGTGTCAGGCAGCTGTTATGTAAGCCTAGGTTTTTGTATGGTGTTTGTCTCCGTAAGTAGTTATTTTTTACATCTTTCTTTACCAATAGATAGAGTTCAAGTGACGGGGGTAAACTACGGCCAGCCCGTTTTACACACCAACCACAACGCCAACTACAGCTCCATGCCCTCTCGGATATGGATCATCGATAGCAAGCAGCTACGACAGCCAGGGCGACCGCCTCAGCGTGGCCACCGATAACATGATGCTGGAGTTCTACAAGAAGGATGGGTTTAGATTTTTTTTTTTATTATTATTGTGCCATTTTTAAGTGGACTTGTATAAACCCTCTGTAGGTAGGTGACCTATGGATGACGATTTCTAGCAGAATATGAATGCAGACTCTGGACGGTTATGTTCATACGATGATTATTTATTTGTGTTTTGCAAGTTCTTACAATATAATTTAGTACTGTAACTAAAAAATATATTCATAAAATATATTATTTAAAAACGTATTTGAAAAACTCTGCCAGTTCCGATTCTGGTCGAAAGTTTGGAATCGTGGAGTTGGCGCCCCCATATTGACTAAGAGACTGGATCAGACCCGCCGCCGGTCGGGGGAGGGAAGGGGGAATTTTAATACTGGCGTTCTAAACGCCAATGTGTTTATGTCACATAACAGACAGTTAAGATTTACAAAACAAACAATGATAACACAACGTGGTAACATACTGTTTTGTAAACACAATGTAACACGCAGTGTGGTCGCACTTATTATATCCTGTCACTGCAACTCATTAGAAGGGTCTCGGATACACTGTAAACAAGTAGGATTAGATAGGATTACATTCAAGATACAGCAAGCAGAGGTCTTGAAAAGAAAGTTCTTACGTTAATAAACACACCTGAATTCCAGATCATTAATGCGATGATTAATAAAGAGCCAGAGCGGAGCTGAAATTTGCTGTTCCTGCTTTCTGCCGTCTCTTGCCAAGTATCGAGCGCTGTTGTGCTGGAAAATCGGATCTCGGACCCACGGCTTGGGCGTAGGTGTGTGCGGCACCGGTGTGATAGGTCGCCGGTTGTTGCTAGGACAGGGTTTCATATCCTTAGAAAAAGTTAGAGTTTATCAAGAGAAAAAGCAATGCGTCGTAAATGACCCGCCTTTCCCTGCTGAGGACGAGTGTTTTGCAGCAGTGGTTAGGTAGCGAATTGCGGGTGGGTGGCGGCTTACCAATCACAGACACGGTTCTAGGGAAGGCTCTGCTGATACATGTAACAGGAAAATTCTATTGTCCACCTCTTGCAGGACAGGACGGCCTTAATAGAGGCTCAATACATTTACCGGCAATGGTATGGTCAGGAGGATCCGAAAATTAGAGGGTGACACATCTCATACTCTGGGGTCTCCGGTCAATGGATAAGGGAGTACAATACGATACACTGTATCATATGGACTGACTATAATGGAGAACAGATAAAGAAACATGCTCTGGAGCACAAACGGCTTTATACACACGTTAATGGCACTGTGTTGTAGTAGCAGCAGGACAAAGAAAGCAAATATGAACTTTATTATCCAGGATTGCAGCTTCTCCAAGTGCACTGGGGCATATCCTCACCACTGCTGTGCTCTGTGCGTGCAGATCGGGTGTGAAGTATGTACCTGGAGAGATGTGTAATCACACCTTTGTGTTGATGTTAGTAACAGCGCTAGGATTTGCTATTGTATATTAGATTCCCAGGATTGTAGCACATGTGTGACTATTAACCTGGTAAGGTGGCCCCTCACTCTGTTTTCAGTGTAAAACCTGTTCCAGGCAGAGGGGCTCAGTAGAAGCTAAATGCAGAGAGTACAGAGACAGCAGGTGAGAGATGTCCCCCGTGTGGAGATGGGAGAAGCTTACATCCTGGAATGTAAATCCATATATCACCAGTCCTGCTGCTACTAACAACTAGACATAGGTAGATTAAAAACTCTCCCAGGACATTACTTTACACTATTCTACAAAGGGGCACAGCAGTGTGAGACACTCCCTAGGCACTTTGCGAAGCCTCCAATCCTGGAATATTAAATCAGTACTGTCAGCAGTCCTGCTGCTACTAACCAACATAGGTCGTAATTACAGAGCCAATTCCCTAGCACCGTCTGCCGTTAGTACACGCTACAGGTTCCCTTTCCTTTTAGATTCTACAGTTTTTGTAGGAGAAACATTGGGGACAAATTGAATTACAGGCCCATTCGCGATCCAGCGGGCGTTCTCTCTCTGGATTCGGGTCCGGCGCGGATTCATGAAGGCAGTTCCTCCGCCCGGTCCACCAGGTGCCGCTGTGCGCCGAAAATCATCTCCACGCGCCGGAAGCAACACCTCGGAACCAGGGTGAAGGTTAAGCGGTCACAAGCGACAATTGTTCTGGATTTTTTAATGCGGCGGTTTTTCCGAATACGGAGGGTTGGGTTTTCGTGGACACGCCCCCCCCCCCCCCCGATTCCGTCGCGGCATGCCGGCGCGATGCGACACAATCCGATGTCGCGTTGAGACACAAATCCCGGGGCAAATTCAGGGTACAATCGGCGCAAAATCGGAAATATTCGGGTGAACACACGTCGGGGAAAACGCGATTCGGCCTTAGTTAATTGAACCCCCCATTGTGTTCCACATCGGAATGACGTGTAAAAACCGACAGACGTTTTCCGAGTAATTTGTCCGGTTACCATGTGGTTGTTGTTCTGTCTCTAATGTCGGTTAATACTACATGTATATTTCAGTATATTCGGGCACAGATTTGAGCTGCTACTAGGTCCCGCTGGCACTGGTTTATACACACACAGGTCCCATTCGGTTTGCTACATTATAGTGTATTTATACTCCACTCACGCTAGAGCATGAATTTGACAGGTTCCTGATGAACCGCAACCTTGCACCCCCGGCTGGCTCCAGTGTCTTGCCGTTGATTACAACAGAAACGATTGTAGTTCGGGTAAGTAAGTATTTAAGGGACAATCTAGTCTATCGATGAGTTGATCGGTGATCGCCAATATAAGAAGAGGCCCTGTCCTCTCCTCCTGCCCAAGTCCCACTCTAAGGTTACCTATGTGTTTTGTCCATGCAGCCTAGTAAAATTCGGAGGTAAGATGTATCTCCCGGATATGTCTTCCCAAAATGCGTGGGGTGTGTGGTGACTCTGATGTCGCTCCATGTCCCCCAGGTTCTCCACCATGTGAACATCAATGTTCCATCCTCATCAGTATCTCCGTGTGTGTGACACTTCTTCTCCAAGACCCTAAGATCAATTGGCCCTTGGTAGCCCCTTCTGATCACATGAGCCGAAATCCATCGACAGACGGAATGTCAGCCTCGATTATTGTGAGGACCTTCATTGTTTCCAGTCCTCATCAGTCTGGCAGTGTATCAGTCCGAAAACTATGTTGATGACTAAGGGTGTCTGACCAGCCTGACGTCAGATAGTTGGCTCGTACATTTTTATGGAAAGGTGAAATCACACGGGCGTAAAGGCCACGGACAACCCCAATGTTAGAATTGCAAATTTGTCTACAAATTTGCAATATGCAACCACCAGTGGCCCGCTATACAAGTTGAACTACCCCTGGGATGGGACCCATCCGTTGGCCCAGTGTTCCGTTAATGGTGTGAGTAGATGTAGACATGTACATATTGTTAATGAACTGTTTTCTTGTTATGTTGCTATGTTTTTGCCTATTCCACCATCCTGTCGAGAAAATGGTGGATTCCATCTGAGGGGCCATTGGCTATAGCACTGAACTTTCATGACTAATGTATTGCCCCCAACGGGGGGACAGTTAGAGAGGTGTGCTGGTGAACAATGGCTGCCAGAGTCCGCCCCAATGCTGATCTATGTAATGTCTTTCTATAGGTGTTTGAGTTTATTCAATGTGGTGTATATGTTTTTTGTAACCTCTATTTTGCTCTGTTTGTCCTCAGTTCTCCTCCCACGGGGGGGGATGCCGGTGTTTGTACAGTGTTTTTTGGCTCAGTATCTATCTTGTCTGTAACCTCCCTTGTTCTAGGATGGTAAGCAGATCTGTCTTTGTTTCCCCCCATAGCAGGGCGCAGGGTGATGGACACCTCTTGCGGTGCCCGCCGCGGTCTTCTTAGTCCGCAAAAAGGCCCGTCACCCCCGCCCGCCATTCAGCCCCCTGTCCTCTCCGTCGATACCGCAGCAACTCCTACAGTCACCAAAATCCCGGACTGTACTGTAGAGTCTCCCTCCACCACTCCTCCCTATAGTAGCGGCTCCCAGCCAGGTCCCGAGAGGACAGGTAGATCTTACCAACCAACATCAAACAGCTTTGCTTTCCTTTGAGCCCACCCAACCTCAGAACGATACTCCGCTTACCTGAGGACGCTTTTTATGGGTATTTTTTGCCTTCCGCAGTTGTAGGAGCCGTTTACATCCATTGTGGTCAAAATTTACGAAAGTTTTCCCTGGTTTCTAATGTAAGGGAAAAATGAATCCTAACCCCCCTCCCCATGTATCAATGGTCCTTCTGCAGAAAGTCTTCTGTACATCTAGAAATTGAGTTAAAGCATAGCTCAACTTCGGACGTCATGGAACAGGCTTTATTATAGATTACAGTTCCTGATTGTTGTAATCCCAGATCAGTCCTCGGGGGGGTGTTTGCTGCTGCTTAGAACTAGAAAAAAAGTGATACAAATTCTGTATGATACAGCCCCCTGCTTGGTTCAGTGTGCATTGAGCATCCCTGTGAAACTGTAGTCATTGACGATATTACAGATGGGGTAGTACAGGGCTGTAATTACCATTATATGGCTCAATAACTACATCTAGTTAGAGTTGGGAGTCATTTGTGTGTCTGGGTGCCTGGATTGAGCTATGCTTAGCGTGGACTACCTAGAGGGCACCTGGTATATGATATAAGGGTGTGTATTCAGATGCAAGGATTGTGTGTTGCATCTGAATTAACCTGAGCACCCAAAATTCAAGGATCATCACACCTTTGAGATTTAGGACACGGTTATTGTGTTGGATTGGATACAGCCCATTGGGTTAGGAGGCGGCCATGTTTTTCTCCAAACGACCTCATGGGAGGTCTCTCTGATTCATACGACCCTAAAAGAGGCCTGCACGATTAAGCAAACCATTCACTTTGGCACGGTGTGGCCCCGTTTTTTTACGCCTCACTAATCTGCTTTCGTGGCTGACTCGTGGTCCTAACGGATGCTTTACGGATTCTTTTTAAAATTTACTTTATTAACAATATTAGGCACATATTGTTTTATTCAGGCCCATGCCAACCACTTTAAACAGGTAATATCACCTCATTCCTGCATCACAACTCGAGTCTTATTATATTTGTGGTAACTAACTAATAGAGCTCTTTAATAAAGGCATTTTCAAAAAAGTGACATCTTGAGGGGTTGGCCAAGATACTAATGGTGGGGGGGGCCCAAAAATCAGGCCCACATTGACAAAACTGTTCTGCACACAGAACCAGAAGAAGTTGGTTCCAAAACCATAACTTTTTTTACAGTAACATCCCCATAATGTCCACTGGAAACTACAGCTGCAGGTATTCTTGTGGCCACTACAACAAAAAGCGCGGGCCAACTGCTCACCATTGTGTTTTTACATCGGACAAAACAGAGGTCAGTGCTCGGGCCGGGGTCCCCACAATTCAAAGAAATGGGCTCTCCGAACAAAATAGTCTATGCGATAGTTCTCTATGAATCCAAATATTTTTGTTTCAAGGATACTAATTGGAGATCACCCATATATCTCTAGCATGCCATAGTCATGAGAAGGAAGGAACCCTAAAGTGGAGCCCCACTCTCCCAAAGTGTTGGTTGGGGGCAACCTACTAAGATTCCATGTAGTATTAGTATATTATAGCGTAGCCTTCCTCGAAATATATGGGTAAATTGACAAGTGGGTGTTACCCAAAGGAGGCATTGCTCCACAAATACCAGTGGTGATAGGACAGTATCAGACTGTGCAAAGACACGCCCCCCATCTGGTAACGCCCATTTGACATTGACTAAATTATTAAGGAGGAACAGAGAGTAGGAAACATAGAATTCTAAGAATACTATTTATATCACAGTAAATTCAATATTTACATAAAAATACATCAGAAGATGAACAAAACACCCTGGGATACGCCACCCATGATGGAATATTACCAGAATCTTATTCAGTAGCGCAAAAATGGGCCTTACCAACGATGGGACCGTGTATTTTATATTGGTGGTATCGCATGGTATATGGAAGCCACAATACGCACATAGAGTGTGAACATAGATGTCAATGAATAGGGGAAGAAGAGTCAAAGCTGAGTTAGACTCTATCCTGAAACTTTATCATGTCCAACATTTCTGATTCTCAACAACCAAAGAAGTTTGGACAGATCCATTTTGATAGTTGGAGGTCACACAATGTTCCTATTGACATCTGAGTTGTTTTCTACATAAAGTATTCATTAACTAAAATAGGAGTTCAAACCAATTGCACCTCCTGCACTTTAACTTCATTAGCTGTATTTCCACTTTCCTGGATTGACCAGCTGGACACTTCGACCATTTCCATCTGAATAAAAAGTCGTTTTTTCGAACAAAAAAATTTTGCCATAAGTGATCATATTAACGGATGACTTACTAGATAATTTTACTAATTTTTTACTAGTATTTTTCCTGACCTTGAGGCATCATCATGACTTTTTACTCCATTTCCTGAGCTTGCGTCCACAATTCGTTTTGGCACACATCTGGCCCTATTTGTAAGCCGCTACTCATTACAGGATATAGAAAGAAAGGAGAGGAAATTTGATCTTGTACGACATGTGACGCATAGAAATCCAGCAGAAATATGAATGCAGCTCTGGAAGCAGAAATGTAACCCAAGTATTTGCTGAAATTATTATGCAGATTTATACTGTGGATTTGGAGCTATGTTTTTGGAACCGCCATCATCAATTTTCTTTATAACAACAACCTATCGATAACCACATATCATCTGATACTGCAATAGTAAACCAGGCCTTCAAAATTGCAATTAAAAAAAATCATAAAAAGGAACCCTGCATATGTGCCAAGTATCTGATGGGTTGTCCGGAAAGTGCACTGCATGTTGTCGTGACTTGTTTCAATTCGCTCAATGGAGTCATCTCTGTGTTGTTGAGTGTCGACGCTTGTATGCGCTGACATTTGCCTGAGGTCGCCTGCCGCTATTACCGTTACCTGCAGACGAATGGTTCCTACCGCCGGCCCTGCACATCATGCACTCCATGACACTTTTTTACTCTTCTTGTTGGGGTCTTCCATGTAACAAATATTTTTGATTTCTTCTGTTCTATTTTTTTTTATTACTTTAGTTTGTTGTTCTGTGTTTCATTTACCTGCGCCTCTTTCCCGCCTTCCCTTCCATCGAGCACAGCGCGAGATGAGATATCGCCCCAGTGGCGTGGGATAACCTGTACAAAAATTATCTTCCCCTGAAGAAGACAGACCCCTATCGTACCGAGTCAAGCACCCTTACCCTCCATCCTCCCCTCCAAAAGCTCCCCATCTGCAAAGCCTGACGCCACCGTCTGTTACATTCAGGTGGTCCGGCACAGCCCCCACCAAACTTTGCCTCCTTCACCTCACAAAGCT
Source organism: Engystomops pustulosus (assembly GCA_019512145.1). NCBI lineage: Eukaryota > Metazoa > Chordata > Amphibia > Anura > Leptodactylidae > Engystomops > Engystomops pustulosus. The sequence continues at coordinate 23,317 of WNYA01000567.1, forward strand.
GACATTAAACTCCAAACCCCCCCCCCCAACCTTGCTTCTTACTACCTCACTAAGCAAAGCTCCCTGAATGACCTCACGCGCTGAGTTCCTAAGTCTCACCGCCTACATTCAAAAACCCCACTCTTCCTAACACCAAACAGACCCATCTGGTCCACCAACCTTCCCACTATGTCAGCCTCGGCCATGGCTCAGCTGTTCCTGCTCTTCGAGACAAGGGAACCAGCCTGACTAGGTAATTCATTAAAGGTTTGTGATATATGTCATTGTGAAATTCTGCAGCTCCGTGGGAAAAGGATGATGCATTTGAAAGCTGATTATTAGGGGAAAAGGGACAAAAAAACCAGAGATACGCATTGCCAGGTATATAATCCAAAGAAGCCGAAGTATGAACTCAGCAGTTTGAGGCGGGCTTCATTTAAGCTGCAGCAAATCCCATCAAGGGCCCTCGTGAGGTTAAAATATCCACCACGTATGAAGGAATAAATTTCTCTGTAAAGGGACAAAGGACTCAGCGCAAGGAGGAAAGTCCCATGAAGACGATGGTCAGGCGCTTATTGTGAAACTAAAAGGATTCTCGCAAAAACGAGGCCAAAGTTGCAGCATGGCGCTTGAGGCTGGATGAGGTTACATAGTTATTGTAAGATGAGGGTTTCAACCGATTTCCTCGACATTAACATCAAGTAGACAAATTGGCCCAGATTACTATGGTTTATTCGTAGGAATCTTTTATTTAGTCTAGTAAAGCAGGCCTTTGTGTTTGTTGTTATAATGCAGGACTGTGAAAAAATTCCAGGATCTAATTACTTCAAAGATTGGAGCTTTCTCAGGTGCACCAGCAGGTGTGGTACTCACACTGCTGCGTACTTAGCTCTAAGCGTCCCCCACTCTATTCTTGGGCCATGACGTGGTGATGCAGGGGAATTAATTACGCACCACAATGTGGTGGTATTTTGATTATGGAGCTGAGGGGAAATAAGTATCAGATTGATGTGGAGTTTAATAGTCATGAACGGACCGATGGTCGGGTCAGCGTTTTTCGGGGGCAGAACAGTTCCCCCTGGCCAGATTAGTCATAGCTGTGAGGGGGCGCAATTGCCGGATTGTTGCTGGCCGCCAATCCGGCAGTAATCGGGCGGCCAAGCACCCAACGGCACATGCCGCCCCATCAACAGCTAGGACTAAGCCATATTGGAAAGGGGGAAGGTCGGCCAACCCAGAACAAGGAACCCGACCATCTGGTTCGTTGACCATAAACCCCAAAAACAATCAACTATACCCCGCAACCAAAATCGAACGCCCAACTGGGTATGCCATATCAGTGCAGGATGAGGTGGTAGCGCACCACCCCAGCGATAAGGATCCAGAGAATAGAATGTTTTTTGTCGCATATGAATATATAATACTATAAATATAAATAATAATAATAACTATAAGATAATAGGTTCGATTGTCACTAGGAAATGTCCGACCACAGAAAAGCGGCAAGATACAAAAGAGGTAATCTGGTGCTACTGACAATCATGCCGGGAATTATCCTTGGCCCGAACGACCTAAATAGAAGCACTAGTGGATAATTGAAGGATAAACTGTGGACGGCTGTAACAGATGCTAGCAACTGAGTCTGCCAGGAAAAAAAATTATAATATTTGCCCAGAGTGTGAATGAAGGACAGGTCCGGTGCCCATGTGGAAGGACGGCCCGGTTTTGCCCCTGTATGAAGGACAGGCCCTGTGCCCATGGTATGAAGGACAGGCCCCGGTGCCCCATGTTATGAAGGACAGGCCCGGTGCCCCTGTATGAAGGACAGGACAGTGTGAAGGAAAAAGCCACAGTGCCCCAGTGTGAAGGACAGGCCCCGGTGCCCCAGTGCGAAGACAGTCCCGGGTGCCCCGGTGAAGACAGTCCCGGTGCCCCTGTGTGGAAGGACAGTCCGGTGCCCCAGTGTGAAGGACAGGTCCAGGTGCCAGGTGAAGGACAGTACGGGCCCAGTGAAGGACGGCCCCGGTGCCCCAGTGTGAGGACAGGCCCCGGTCCCCACGGTATGAAGGGAAGGCCCCGTGCGCCTGTTGAAGGACAAGGCCCGGTGCCCCGGTATGAAGGACAGGCCCCGGTGCCCCTGTGGAAGGACAGGCCCCGGTGCCCCTGTATGAAGGGACAGGCCCCGGTTGCCCTGTAGAGGACAGGCCCGGTGCCCTGTATGAAGGACAGGGCCCCGGTGGCCCCAGGTGAAGGACAGGGCCCGTGCCCCCTGATGAAGGCAGGCCCCGGTGCCCTGATGAAGGACCGGCCCCGGTGCCCCTGTATGAAGGACAGGTCCCGGTGCCCCGGTTGAAGGACAGGCCCTGTGCTCCTGATGAAGGCGACCGGCCCGGTGCTACTGTCTGAAGGACAGGCCCCGTGCCCCAGTGAAGGGACGGGCCCCCAGGCCCCTGTATGAAGGACAGGCCCCGGTGCCCAAGTGTGAAGGACAGGTCCGGTGCCCCGTGGTGAAGGAAGTCCCGGCCCAGTGTGAAGGACAGGTCCACGGTGCCCCAGTGTGAAGGACAGGTCCCGTGACCCAGATGACAGGACAGGGCCCCGGCGCCGAGCTGTTTCTTAAGTGAGTACATCTATATATGTAATTTGCTTGATTTCTCTCTCGATAGAAGAAGTTACCTCCTCATCACCCTGGCTCAGGTCTAGGAAGGATCGCGTGTTGGGGGACGAATCTTGCTGGGTGAGACTCTCAGGCTGTCGGACACAGGAACGGGGGGAAAAAGTGAAACAAAAATTCCATAAAAGAAAAATGTTATGTAATTTGTGCATTAATTGGTGACACGTTTCCTATAAGACTTATCCTTGAATCTCTTATTCATGTTGCTTGGTTTTCTGTGCAGTGAATGGAGACCCCCTCGCTGACATACAGTATACGTCTCCTGTCGATCTGTTAGGAAGATGCTGAAGTTGTGCGGAGAAGCGAGGACAAACTGCCAAGGAGCTCATCCACTTCGAGCAGGAGGTGGAGAGAGATGTGGTGGATCCATGTTTGTGCTTTCAGAGGTAGGGTGGCCTTATTAAGGGGTAACACCGCCATGATTTATAGCTCAATTACTCACATATCTCAAAGGTAAAGGAAATGTCAGCAGGTGTGATGGTCCCTGGAGAGAAGTGTATATCCTATCTTTGATTATGTTGTTAGTAGCAGCAGGATTGGTTAAATGTGGTTTGATGTTCCAGCATTGTAATTTCTGGGGCATGTCCTCACACAGCTTTGCTCTGTGCTCTCTGCAGCCAGTAACCAGTGTCCTAGGAGAGATAACTGAGTGTATGTCATTGGTAATGCAGGACAGTGAAATTCGGATTTATTGCAATATGCCAGCATCATGTCTACACTGCTGTGCTCTGTGCTCTTGCAGCCTTTTGTCAAAACAAATACCGATGTCTCCAGTGACAAAATGGGTATTGTCCTGGAGATCTTTGTAATCAAACTTGTGTATGTTGTTGTTGCTATTAGCAGTGGACTGTGAGATATGGATTATGTTACAGGGTTGTAGTTCCCAAGTGCACTGGGGGGCGTGTCCTACATGATGTGCTCTTAGCTTCAGAATGAAGCTGCTTGATTTCCCCTTCACTTGCGTTATTGCTGTAGTATTCCAATCAAGATCCTACTACAGCTTCTACTCAAACAAGATGTGGAGGGCCTGGGAGAAAGTAAGGCACAGCAGTGTGAGGACCCACCCAACGCACTTGGAGAAGCTACATTCTGGTTTATAAATACTCTCCAGGGACTATACAGAACATAGGCTCAGTGATCACAGAGCACGCCAGGGTGGGACACACCCCACTGCACTTGGAGAAGCTACATTCTGGTTTATAAATACTCTCCAGGGACTATACAGAACATAGGCTGCAGTGCACAGAGCAACGCAGTGTGAGGACACACCCCCACTGCATTGGAGAAGGTACATCCTGGTTATAAATACTCTCAGGGGACTATACTGAACATTGGCTGAAGTACGAGCACAGCAGTGTGAGGACACACCCCCACTGCACTTGGAGAAGTCAAGTACATTCCTGGTTTATAAATACTCTCCAGGGACATACCTGAACATTGGCCTGAAGTACAGACACGCAGTGTGAGGACCAACCCCCACTGCCTTGGAGAAGCTACATTCCTGGTTTATAATACTCTCCAGGGACTTATACTGAACATTGGGCTGAAGTACGAGCACAGCAGTGTGAGGACACCCCCCCCACTGCATTGGAGAAGCTACATTCCTGGGTTTATAAATACTATCCAGGGACTATACTGAAACATGGCTGAAGTACAGAGCACAGCACGTGTGAGGACACCCCCCAGAGATTGAGAAGAAGCTACAATCCTGGAATTTAAATCTGTATTTACGCCTGCGTACGTAACAAGATGCACAGTCCTGGCTGCAAGTCTACATGGTCACAGCTGATGACGATTCCCTTTAAAAACGGTTCTTTCTTGGACACATGTAATAGATTTTGACCTTTTGATCCTCACCCATGGGGGTCCTGCGACCTCTTGTCGTGTCTTGCACAACTACAACTCTCACTATTCACCTCACAGGGTACCACACATTTATTATTTACCTGGAGACAAGACAACCCCTTAATTAAGGCGTCCCATGCTCTATCTCCTTAATCCTTCTTCTGTCTCTTTCAGGTGGAGATCCCCAATATCAAAACAGAGGAAAACATTTAGCCAAATTAGTCTTAGACATGGATTCTTCCAGAGCGAGGTAAAATCGCTGCACCCTTGTCTCTGGTGGAGAGACCCTTTAAATGTACACAAACTTGTACATCACATAATGTAATTCTATGTACAATGTATCTTGCGTTGCATTTATTATCTTGTACGGGCCTCGGTTGTTTCCCCTATACTCCAGTCACAGCCGAAGCTGCACTTACAATACTGATATTAGATTAAGTCTACTGCCCCTACTGGGGGAACTGTCAGTACAACATACTCTGCATCTACCATGAAGCAGCTGCTAGGGGCTGCTCTCCGGATTGAGGTAAATTGCTTAGGACCCATCACTCCTTGGGTATCCGAATACAGGGAGAGGAGTAGACGGAGCCCTAAATCACTAGATCCCCTGTTGAACTTGGCCTGGACAAAGGTGGTTGGTGTGAACAAGCACAGGCAGGGACCCCTTCTATGGTCCTTGGTCATTCCCTTTTACCTACCAGACAAGCGCAGGTTATGGTATCCATCAGGACCGGCCAACAATCTATAGTACAAAGGTGACCAATGGGGTAAAGGTATCAGGCAGACAGATTACAGCATGCCCACTCCTTTTACTTTAGGGGGAGAGTTCTAATGCTATAAAACCTTACCATCGACCCTATCATGGATACAATGCAAAGTTAAAGGGGTTGTCATTTAACCCCTTCTAACCAATGGGGTCTAAATGCTGGGACTGCACATCACCATGCGTCCCCTATCAGACTGGGACCACGGGATCATCCGGTCCCATAGAAATTATTGGATCTCAGGACGCAACTAGATTTTATGGGACAGCTGAGGAGCATGTACAGTCCTATCGCGCAGGGGTCCCAGCGTCGGACCCCAAGCAGTCAGACATTTATCCCCATTGTACCCCAGACCTATCCTACATCACACAGACCTATAGGATGGAAACGTGCTTGTAGGACATTGCGAAAGATCTACGGGAGGACTGGCCGGATGTGCACTCTCGGCTAGTCCGAGTATGATGTGTATTGGAATTTACACGTTTCTATCAGGTCCAAGACTCGTTAACCATGTCCCTTGTAGTGTGCAGGTGGCAGCAATCCGCTAAGTCATCCGGGATCACCAGCAACTGCAGCCTCTGGAGCCAGGCCGTGCACTCAGGGAAGAGTGGAGGATGAGGAGGCAGCAAACCGAGTGGAGATCTCGTAGGGTGAGTGACATCATCTTATGGACAACATTTCAGACACTCCTGTACTTCTAATGGTTTTGGACACACCAGGTCTCTGCATAATGATCCTCGTTCACCGAGGGCATCCGATAGAAAAGCTTCTTGTCAGGAAAAAGCCTAGCCTTCAGTAATTGCCACGATTGCTGAGGAGACTGTTCTGTTAGCTGTCATAGGGAAGAAGGAGACTGATTCTGTCCTGGACCATCCTTGAGCTGTGCAAAGGGTGAAGTAGGCCGATTTTGTATAACCCCATCCCTTGTGTACCAGAGGGGGAAGGCGAGAATGATTCTTTCCTAAGTTTATCCCTTGTAGATGCCAGAGGGGAAAGAGATGATTTGTCCAAAGCCAAAATTTTGTAGCTTCCAGAGGAGGGTATATGACCGATTTGCCCTAAGCCTATCCCTTGTAGCTGTGAGAGGGGAAGGAGACTGATTATGTCCAAAGCTAATCCCTTTGAGCTAGTTACCAAGTTATAGCCACGATTGCTGAGGGGATCTGTTTATTGTTAGCTGTCATTAGAGGAAAGGAGTCTAATTCTGTCTTAGGATCCTTGTAGCTGCCAGAGGGGAAGTAGACCGATTCTGTCCTAATCCCATCCCTTGTAGCTACCAGAGGGAGGCAGGAAGATCATTCTGCCCTAAGCCTAATCCTGTCGCTGCCAGAGGGGGAAGAAAGACTGATTCTGTCCTAAGCCATCCCTCGTAACGCCAGAGGGTGAGAGAGACTGATTCTGTCCTAAGCCTATTCCCTTGAGCTGCGAGAGGGTGAGAAGGAATGATTTGTCCTAAACAGATCCCTTGTAGCTACCAGAAGGGGAAGGAGACCAAATCTGCCCTAGGTCTATCCTTTGTAGCTGCCAGAGGGGGAAGGAGACTGATTTTGCCCTAAGCCAATGTTGTGTAGCTGCACAGGGTAAAGGGAGATGATTCTTACACTTCCAGCCTTTTAAGCAACGCTGCGTGGTCATGTGCAGTAGTAAATAAATCCTTCTTTTCCTTAGGATCAGCTGTCGGCAGACATGTAAGCTTGTGGGGCCAAAGAAATAGACCTAGCAAAACTTTCAGACGGTAAGGTGATGCCGTAGCACATGAGTGCATGGGGTAATACATGTATTTGCATATTGATGGTATGATGCATTATCTAGTCAGAGCATCAGGGTATTCAGTATATCCAGAGAGTATTGGTCAGCATCAGCTAAGAGAACATTCCATTTAGAGACAGCAAGCAGAAGTCTTAGACTGAAATATATACATGTATAAACAATTTGATCTGAATATCTTAGATGATATAATTTGTATAAATGCATGTCAGATCTATGTCACATCCTGCAGCATCTAAAACAAAGTGACCTGATTCCATAGACATGGTCGGCGTGCCTGAAGGTAAGTCGTCCTAGGTTCTGTTTACCATAGATGGAGTTGAGATGAGAGAGGTTTTCAGAGGCATCAGTGTTGTATTCCTGTACCTCTGCACCACAGTAAACAGCTTATAATACAAGCGGGCTCTGTCTCCACAGCTAATAGAAGTACCGGCGAGTACCACAGGAAGTCACTTGCTTTACTGCAAGCTGTTGCTACCACAGATCAAGGTCAGCAGGGTTGAGTGTCAGTGCATCACTGTTCCCACATCTCCATGGGTACGCATGGTTACAATACAGGGACTCCATGCACACTGCAGCCAAAGCCAGAGATAATAGCCGGGTCATACCTGGGCCTACCCTTTCACACAATGGTCCAGGTGCAAAACCAGAATTAAAGTGACCCTCCATCCAGGAAAAGAAGTTGACTACATATACGGCATAAATGCCTATGCAAGTGCCTATGTTCTGGTGCTCTGTAGCTGCGCGCCCTCGTCCGGACAAGCCGGCTACTGCGCATGCCCTCTCGACACATTTCATTGAAACCTTTGTATCCAGTAGAGTTCCTGAAGGCTGTGTCTCCCCTTGTCTGTTTCTTATTATATCTTTGTCCTCCTCCTTCCAGAGGATGGATTGAAAAGCCATCATCGGACAAGCCCTTGGAGGAACATCTGACAGTCAGCGGGGGGAGATCGCCTTCCCCATCGAGGCTGTGTCATATGCTCCTGGAGTGTGGCATGCAGGAGGAGGTAGGTCCGAGCCTCCCACTCGGGATTCTCAGCGTTTAACAATCACATCTGCTCCAGCTGTTGGTATTTCCTCAATATGGGAACGATTGTACACAGATCAGAAGCCGCAAGGCCGGAGCTCATGGCTGCACATTCTACGTGGGGCTATGGTGGACGTGACACCCAGAAAGACCAACCGGACCTTACATCACATCTGTCAGCATATCATTCTTACCTCCTACTCCAGCCACAGCTACATTACATTTCAATGTCTAAGAAATTACTTGGGCAGAGCATGCACTTCTGAAAAGGGATGGTGCCAAGTGGCATGTTATCCCCTAGCTCACCACGGAAACCCTACCAAGCACAAGAACAAGGGGTCCCGTTTCCTTATAAAGACCCCAACCTCGTCGGCTAACTGTCTGCTGTTTATACAGAATTACAACTATCCCTATATTGTTATCCACATACCTGAAAACATATCAGTCCATTGAAGGTTACTAACCATTATGCATATTGAGTGTTTGTAGTTCAGCCACGCCTCCAGCTTCCTAAATGAAAAGGCGGCTGTTTCTCTTAGTCAGAGAACTCAGCTTGGCTCTTCATTCCCCCCTTCCTCAAGAATGAGAAAGACCTTGGCTATGTGTGAACTGCGGAAGAAAATTTCCGAGGGAGGGGGAATCAGGGAGTTGAGGAGAGATGCTGGCTATGTGGCTCATTCACCCCTCCCTTGCAATTTCTTCAGCGAGTCCCACAGCCAGCATCTCTCTCATTCCGGGGTCGGGGGAAAGAGCTGTGGGGGTACGGTTTAGCAGGAGGGAAAGGGATAAGAGGAAAGACATGATGGGACTCACAAGGGGTCATTTGATAGATGGGGAGTCAACTTTCCAAATTGACTCTTTTCAGGGCATGGAGAATAAAATATAGGGATAGTTGTGCTGCTGTATTTTGCAATTTTCAAAGATAAGTTTAGGTAGCGTGGGTTGTTTAAACTTAACTTTAAAGGGAACAACATTTAAGTTATTCTGTAACCATGGGGGACTCATTCACCAGATCGCTGGCGGTCCTGTCCGTGCGGATCCCAGCAGTTGGACCCTCACGGCCAACTGTTGTCCTCTATTACATGATTAGGGGATAACTTGAATGAAAGGGAATGCAGCAGTCAGGGTGAAGTATACTGTAGGTTTTAGATGACAAGATTTACCAGCAAGCAGAGTTATTACCATAACTGAGGCACATACAAAGTGCTGTATTGGTGTAACGGGACTGTTATAGGGGAGGAAGGATCCGCGTTGTAGCGCTTGCCATGAACTCTGTGCACATGACAAGTCGCTCTCTCATCCCGCCATCACAGTTTATAAACATATTTCCAAGTTAATTTAAGGTCAGAGGAAAAGGGAGCGAGGACAGGAATGGCCGGATCTCTGCAACCAGCAGTGGGAACTCATTTCCACTCCTATGGGGTCGGAAACAGTTAATTTACACAGTAATCGGAATCCCTTAAGGGGAAGATTAAAAACAGGATCTATTTTATGTTACACGTCACCTATATAGACCATCAGATATTCTTAATTGGAAGACGGATGACACCTTGTTGCTTTAAGGTGCAGAAGAAAATGTATATTTTTTGGGTATTTCTAATGCAATTATATATGTTAAAGGGGTTTTCCACTTTTGGGTTTTAGAAATACTACATCACCGTGACTACTGAGCCCGTCCCTAGTGTCAGGGGTGATGTCTGCACCCATGGTACATAACCCTGAGGTCGGGGATGGCTCAGCCGTCATGTGTGCCCAAAAACCATGATCAATGGGAAGATTTACTTACCCGGTCCATTCGCGATCCAGCGGCGCGTTCTCTGCCGCTGGATTCGGGTCCGGCCGGGATTCATCAAGGCAGTTTCTCTGACGTTCCACCAGGTGTGCGCTGCTGCGCGAAGAGCATCGGAACGCACTGGAGTTCACGATCTATCCTGGTGAAGGTAAGTGCAAGCTCCGGCACACAATTTCCTTTTTTAAATGCGGCGTTTTTTCCGAATCGTCTGGTTGTTTCCGGCAGCCAGCCCCCGATTTCGCGCTCGCGTGCAGTGCCGTGCCGATGCCGCCACAATCCGATCGCGTGCGCCAAAATCCCCGGGGCAATCAGGTACAATCGGCGCCAAATCGGAAATATTCGCGGGTAACACCGTTGGGAAAAGCGAATCGGCCCCTTAGTAAATGACCCCCAATGACTATTGGATGGAGCCATGCGGACCCTGACTTTAGGTAAACACATTGTGTTTCCAAAATTTGGATACCTTTAGGTTTTCAGGGAATCAGTCATTATTAAAAAGATTTTTAGAAATTTGGGAAAGTAATAAACTCTTAAGGTTCCACAAATTTTCTCAAAGAACATAATCAAGACCTGTAACAAGTTTTACATCAGTCATGTAGCTCCTCTGCCAGTCTTCATCAAAGGGAACTGTGGGACAGCAGAATGTCTCGCATTGAGTACTACCCTTCTCAGGTTAGGGGATATAAAAATTACCTTGTTATATCAATCGTTTTACCATTCAAAAAACTGTCCTCTAAAGCTATGTGAAAATGAGCAGAGAAGAGTCCATATTACCGAGATGAGTAAATTAAAGACTGCAGGTCAGGGGGTCACCTAAGACACTTCTATCTTTTCTATAGCACCTAGAAGCATGCCGCTGGTGTGTATTAACAGATAAAAAAATATTCATCTTTCCATATTGCATCAGGATTGTAATTGGCGTGATCTGCCAAAAGTTGGGAAACATTGAGCTGCCTAGATAAATATCCACATTTCCAACCTGTTTTTGCTTTGTTCTATCGACTCACAATCTGAAAGATGAGAATATCATCTTAATATAGACCACCCAATCGTGGTATTCTAGCATTTACTATAGAACACCAAATATAGGACCACTATCCTAAATATTGCCACATCTCAAGTTAAAAAGAATTGTCTGTGCCTCTTTTCACCTGGACTTAGGATGAGGGTTTTTTTTAATATCGGTCAGGGTGTAGACTTCACTTAAAGAAGGGATTCTAAAAATGCGTTTATGCCCTACTGACGGGGCATGGCTAGGGTAAGTGGTGTCAATACCTAGGGCAACAATCCTGTGCCGGTTCCAAGTTAAAAGGCTCGTGATTATGGATGTCTGAGCTTGAAGTATTCCACTGACGTTTGTGCACCAGATGATGGCTAGCGTTGACCCCGGTGCCCCTGTGTGAAGGACAGGCCCCGGTGCCCCTGTATGAAGGACAGGCCCCGGTGCCCCAGTGTGAAGGACAGGCCCCGGTGCCCCTGTATGAAGGACAGGCCCCGGTGCCCCTGTATGAAGGACAGGCCCCGGTGCCCCTGTATGAAGGACAGGTCCCGGTGCCCCTGTATGAAGGACAGGCCCCTGTGCTCCTGTATGAAGGACAGGCCCCGGTGCTCCTGTATGAAGGACAGGCCCCGGTGCCCCAGTGTGAAGGACAGGCCCAGTGCCCCTGTATGAAGGACAGGCCCCGGTGCCCAAGTGTGAAGGACAGGTCCCGGTGCCCCAGTGTGAAGGACAGGTCCCGGCACCGGGGCCTGTCCTTCACACTGGGGCACCGGGGCCTGTCCTTCATACAGGGGCACCGGGGCCTGTCCTTCATACCGAGGCACCGGGGCCTGTCCTTCATACCGAGGCACCGGGGCCTGTCCTTCACACAGGGGCACCGGGACCTGTCCTTCATACTGGGGCACCGGGGCCTGTCCTTCACACAGGGGCACCGGGACCTGTCCTTCACACTGGGGCACTGGGGCCTGTCCTTCACACTGGGGCACTGGGGCCTGTCCTTCATACAGGGGCACTGGGGCCTGTCCCTCGAACTGGGGCACAGGGGCCTGCTGTGATCAGACTGATATGGGGGCCCCGCTGTGATCAGACTGATATGGGGGGTTCGCTGTGATTATACTGTTATGGGGGCACTAGCTGTGATGACACTGTTATGGGGCGCTCGCTGTTATCACACTGTTATTGTGTGTGTGGGGGGTGTTTACCTATTAGGTGACCCTACTACATTGGAACTTACTAGGGTGCCCCCTATTGAGGATCATAAGGATGAGTGACTGTAACCTGGATACCAGACTGATAATGAGGTATACAGTGTATATATGTGTATACATAGAGGGCGGTCACCTACCTGTAAGAGATCATCACTCAGTACCTCTGTCTTCTCAGCCCTGGAAGAAAGTAAGAAGCATTAATATAGCCCCTACACAATGTCATACCAAATAATGATGACCAGGGCCGCCATCAGGGGGGGCTTAGTGTGACTGTGTTCAGGGGGCCCCAAGGAGGAGAAGGGGCCCCAACTCACAAAAAACCCTCCTCACTTCCACGGTGCAGGGAATTTACTGTGCGCACAGGGCTGGATTATCATCCTGCGGGGGGTTTACCAGTCAGGGGCCCCCAAACTTCCAAGTGGCAGTCCTGATGATGACCCCATACGAAGCAACACAACACAACTGGAGTCTACAACATGGACAATGTGAACACAGAATTGTCCTTTTCTGTTCACAAGAGTCAGGACCCCCCACCCCCAAGTATTTATGGGGGAGCAATGTTATTACAGTGTGTCATAGCTTATCTGCACTGATACATTGTATCAGTCTGGAATCCACAGAGAAGCATCTGCATAGGATACAACCCAGGGCTCGGAGCAGTGCTAGACTAAGGATGATTCCATTCACTGACAGCAAGAAGGCACAATGGTCAGGAGGGGGAAGACATGTGATATTAGAAAACTGTAAAACGTCACATTATACAAGAATTATACATAAAACAGAAAATATGACCCCCTCCATCATTACTGTGATGTGTCAGTAACTACTGCCAACAGACAGAGGGTAATGTGGTGCCCCGCTCACCCCCAACATATGGGGGTATTAGTACTCACACTCATCTCCAGCCCATTCTCATCAGGTCTCCTGAAACACTCTGTGCTGCTGACTGCCCTGCAACTCTCAAGTCTGTGTCCTCCCAAAAGATTAGCACAGTCCTCTCCTGAAATACTCTGTGCAGCTGGAAAGCCTCCCAGCATTTTGTTACTCTTGGTCCTCACCCTCCTCTGCTGAAATACTCTGTGCTGCTCAGGGCCTTGATCCTAACAGCATGTAACTCTTCTATTATGACCATCCACAAGATTAAAATCCAACAACATCAGCTCACTCCTCTCCTGAAATGCTCTGTGCAGCTGTGGACCCTAACATTGTCACCTACCACAAGAGGTGCACACTCTGCTCCTGAAATACTCTGTGCTGCTAGACTGTTCTATGATCTTGTCTCCATTCATTTCTCACATCATTTCGCTTCCCAGTCACATTCGGAAGCCCCCTCTGGTGACAGGTCACTGCACCCCACACATCACAGTCTTCTTCTTAAGTCCTCTGTGCTGCTGTGCACCATCCTCCCCCCTGTATATTGTACTCTCTAATATCATTGTATGTCTTCTATGGTGACAGGGAAGAAATTCAGTGATTACATAATAAGCTGCGCAGGGTCAGAACGGACTGGTAGCCCCCCACCCCGCAGGCCTCCCCCGCCTCTCGCCTCATTAGGAAATCTCGACACGGTTGGTAATTAGAACAAATTTAAAAAATCTCAGTGCTGCAAAGCAAGAACTGGCAGGACCCCTCCAGCACACTGAGCCGTGGGGACCCCGGGGTCCATCCGTATCACACTCCAACAGTCATCTTATAAATGTCTAATGGATGAGCGCTGCCCCCCGGACACATAGGACCCCCCCTCCGACACACAGACAAATGCAGCCAAAATCTCTGTACCCCTGACATCCCGGAGATAGTGTCACTGTCATCCTATGTTCTGTATAGTCCCTGGAGAGTATTTATAAACCAGAATGTAGCTTCTCCAAGTGCATTGGGGTTGGTCCTCACACTTTTCGTGCCCTTAGCTTCTCCAGGCCCCTCACATCTTGTTGCTTAGGTAGAAGCTGTAGTTAGGATCTTGATTGAATACTACAGCAATAACGCAAGTGAAGGGAAATCAAGCAGCTTCATTCTGAAGCTAAGCAGCACATCATGTGAGGACACGCCCCCCAGTGCACTTGGATACGACAACCCTGTAACATAAATCCATATTCACAGTCCACTGCTAATAGCAACCAACACATACACAAGTTAGTGATTACAAAGATCTCCAGGACAATACCCAATTTGTCCACTGGAGACAAACGGTATTTGTGTTGGGACAAAAAGGCTGCAGAGAGCACAGAGCACAGCAGTGTAGCACATGATGCTGGCATATTGCAATAAATCCGAATTTCACTGTCCTGCATACCAATGACATACACTCAGTTATCTCTCCTAGGACACTGGTTACTGGCTGCAGAGAGCACAGAGCAAAGCTGTGTGAGGACATGCCCCAGAAGTTACAATGCTGGAACATCAAACCACATTCCACATCCTGCTGCTACTAACAACATAATCAAAGATAGGATTACACTTCTCTCCAGGGACCATACACACCTGCTGACATTTCCTTTACCTTTGAGATACTGTAAGTAATGAGCAGTATAAATAATGGCGGTGTTACCCCTTAATAAGGCCACCTAACCTCTGAAAGCACAAACATGGATCCACCACATCTCTCTCCACCTCCTGCTCGAAGTGATGAAGCTCCTTGCAGTTTGTCCTCGCTTCTCCGCACAACTTCAGCATCTTCCTACAGATCGACAAGGAAGACGTATACTGTATGTCAGCGAGGGGTCTCCATTCACTGACAGCAGAAAACCAAGCAACATGAATTAAGAATTCAAGAATAAACTTTATAGGAAACGTGTCAACCAATTAATGCACCAATTAACATAACATTTTTCTTTTATGGAATTTTTGTTTCATCATTTTTTCCCCCCGTTCCGTGTCCCGACAGCCTGAGAGTCTCACCCAGCAAAGTTCGTCCCCAACAACCGCAGATCCTTCCATGAGACCTGAGCCAGGGTGATGAGAGGTAACTTCTTCTATCGGAGAGAGAAAAACTCATAGAACATTATTATAGATGTTCATTAAGAAACAGCTCTGAGCCGGGGCCTGTCCCTCATACTGGTCACCGTGACCTTCCTCACCTGGGCCCGGGACCTGTCCCTTCACACTGGGGCACCGGACCTTCCTTCACACTGGGGGCAAAAACCGGGACCTGTCCTTCACACTTGGGCACCGGGGCCTGTCCTTCATACAGGGGCACTGGGCCTCCTTCACACTGGGCACCGGGGCCTGTCCTTCTACAGTAGCACGGGCCTTTCCTTCATACAGAGCACAGGGCCTGTCCTTCATACTGGGCACCGGGACCTGTCCTTCATACGGGGCACCGGGGCCTGGTCCTTCAACGGGGCACCGGGGCCTGTCCTTCATACAGGGGCACCGGGGCCCTGTCCTTCACACTGGGGCACCGGGGCCTGTCCTTCATAAGGGGCACAGGGCCTGTCCTTCTACAGGGCACCGGGGCCTGTCCCTTCATACAGGGGCACCGGGCCTTCCTCTCCACTGGGGCAACCGGGGCCTGTCCTTCATACAGGGGCACCGGGGCCTGTCCTTCACAACAGGCGCACCGGGGCCTGTCCCTTCATACCGGGGCACGGGGCCTGTCCTTCAGCACGGGGACTGGGCGCCGGGGCTGTCCTTCATACGGGGGCACCGGACCTGTCCTCTCACCTGGGGCACCTGGACCTGTCCTTCACACTGGGCACCGGACATGTCCTTCCACAGGTGCCACCGGGACCTGTCCTTCACACGGGGGCACCGGGACCTGTCTTCCACTGGGGCACCGGGCCTGCCTTCCACTGGGGCACTGGGGGCCTTTCCTTCACACTGGGGCCTGTCCTTTCATACAGGGGCACCGGGGCCTGTCCTTCATAACAGGGGCACCGGGGCCTGTCCTTCATACGGGCACCAGGGCCTTTCCTTCATACAGGGAGCAACCGGGGCCTGTCCTTCATACAGGGGCACCGGGCCTGTCCTTACACCCATGGGGCAACGGGGCCTGTCCTTCACACTGGGCACCGGGGCCTGTCCTTCATACATGGGCACCGGGCCTGTCCTTCATACCGAGGCACCGGGGCCTTGTCCTTCATACCGATGCACCCGGGGCTGTCCTCACGACTTCCCACTTCATACGGGGCAACCGGGCCTGTCCTTCACACTGGGCCACCCGGGCATGTCCTTCATACAGGGGCACCGGGACCTGTCCTTCATACCGAGTGCAACCCGGGCCTGTCCTTCACACGGGGCACCGGGACCTGTCCTTCATACTGGGGCACCGGGACCTGTCCTTCACACGGGGCACCGGGCCTGTCCTTCACACTGGGGCACTGGGGGCCTGTCCTTCACACTGGGGCACTGGGCCTGTCCTTCATACAGGGGGCACTGGGGCCTGTCCCTCGACTGGGCCCAGGGGCCTGCTGTGATCAGACGATTGGGGGCCCCGCTGGATCAGACTGATATGGGGGGTTCGCTGTGATTATACTGTTATGGGGGCACTTCTGTGATGACACTGGTTATGGGGCGCTCGCTGTTATCACACTGTTAATCGGGCGGCTCGCTGTTATCACACTGTTATGGGGGGCTCGCTGGTGATCACACTGATTATGGGGGTCTCGCTGTGACACACTATCTGGGGGGGGCTCGCTGTGATCACACTGTTTATGGGGGCACTCGCGTTATCACACTATTATGGGGGCTCGCTGTGATCACACTATTATGGGGGGGCACTCGCTGTGGATCACACTATGGGGGGGCACTCGCTGTGATGACACTGTTATGGGCGCGCTCAGCTGTTATCACACTGTTATGGGGCACCGCTGTTATCACACTATTATGGGGCTCGCTGTGATCACACTATTATGGGGGGGCACTCGCTGTGATGACACTGTTATGGACGCTCGCTGTTATCACACTGTTATGGGGGCACTCGCTTGTTTCACCTATTATGGGGGCTCGCTGTGATCACACTATTATGGGGGGGCACTCGCTGTGATCACACTGTTTGGGGCGCTCCTGTTACACAACACTGTTTATGGTGGGTCTCGCTGTTATGACACTGTTTGGGGCGCTCTGCTGTTATCACACTGTTATTGGGGGCTCGCTGTTATCACACTGTTATGGGGGTCTCGCTGTGATCACACTGTTTATGGGGTCTCGCTGTATCACACTGTTAGGGGGCACTCGATGTTTCACCTATTTGGGGGCTCGCTGTCACACTATTAGGGGGGGCACTCGCTGTGATCACACTGTTATGGGGCGCTCGCTGTTATCACACTGTTATGGGGGTCCTCGCTGTGATGACACTGTTATGGGGGCACTCCGCTCTGTGATGACACTGTTATGGGCGCTCGCTGTGATACACTGTTATGGGCGCTCGCGTGTCACACTGATGGGGGCACTCGCTGTTATCACACTATTATGGGGGCTCGCTGTGATCACACTGATTGGGGGCACTCGCTGTTATCACACTATTATGGGGCTCGCTTGATCACAACTGTTATGGGGGTCTCGCTGTATCACACTGTTATGGGGCTTGCTGTGATCACACTATTATGGGGGGGGCACTCGCTGTGATCACACTGTTTCTGGGTCGCTCGCTGTTATCACCACTGTTATGGGGGCTCGCTGTGATCACACACTGATATGGGGGCACTCGCTGTGATGACACTGTTATGGGCGCTCGCGTGTGATGACACTGTTTATGGGGCGCTCGCTGTGATCACACTGATGTGGGGGCACTCGCTGTTATCACACTATTATGGGGGCTCGCTGTGATCACACTGATGTGGGGGCACTCGCTGTTATCACACTATTATGGGGGCTCGCTGTGATCACACTGTTATGGGGGTCTCGCTGTTATCACACTGTTATGGGCTTGCTGTTATCACACTGTGTTGGGGGCTCGCGTACACACTGTTATGGGGGGCTCGCCTGTATCACACTGATATGGGGGCACTCGCTGTGGTCACACTGTTATGGGGCGCTCGTCTGTGATCACACTGATGTGGGTGCACTCCTGTTATCACACTATTATGGGGGCTCGCTGTGATCACCCTGAGTGGGGGCCTCGCTTGTTATCACACTATTATGGGGGCTCGCTGTGATCACACTATATGGGGGTCTCGCTGTTATCACACTGTTATGGGGGTCTCGCTGTTATCACACTGTTATGGGGGGCTTGCTGTTATCACACTGTTATGGGGGGCTCGCTGTGATCACACTGTTATGGGGGGCTCGCTGTGATCACACTGATATGGGGGCACTCGCTGTGGTCACACTGTTATGGGGGGCTCGCTGTGATCACACTGTTATGGGGGGCTCGCTGTGATCACACTGTTAGGGGGCCCGCGCAGTGATCACACTATTATGGGGGGCTCGCTGTTGATCACACTGTTATGGGGGTGCGTCGCTGTGATCACACTGTTATATGGGGGCTCGCTGTGATCACAACTGTTATGGGGGTCTCGCTGTGATGACACTGTTATGGGGGCTCGCTGTGAATGGAACATCTGTTAGGGTGGTGGCTCGCTGTGTCATCACACTGTTATATGGGGGGCTCGCTGTGATGACACTGTAGGGGGGGCTCGCTTGATGACACTGTTAGGGGGGGCTCGCTGTGATCACACCTTTGGGGGGCTCGCTTGATGACACTATTATGGGATACACTGTTCTTACCGATCTTTTATCCGTCTCCGTTCCTCTTGCTGGCCCTGTAGCACGCTGTAAGTTTCTTGTGGGTGCTGTGGGTCGACTTGGTTTTCCATTCCAGACCAGATTTTCTATCTCCACCTGTGGAAAGAAAGAAGAAGGAGAAATAACGTAAAGCCCCCGCTTCGTACCCCTCGTATAACATAGTGTGTGGTGGGGGGTTTTACCTATATAGGTGACCACTCAAATTGAACTTACTAGGTGCGTGCCCCCTATTGAGATCATCATAAGGATGAGTGCTGTAACCGGATACCAGCTGAATGAGGTATACAGTGTATATATGTGTGTACATGAGGGCGGTCATCCACCTGTAGAGATCATCACTCAGTCCTCTGTCCTTCTCAGCCACTGAAAGAAGTAAGAAATTAATAATAGCCCCTACACAATGTCATATATACCAATCTAATGATGACAGGGCCGCCATCAGGGGGGCTTAGTGTGTACTGTGATTCAGGGGGGCCCCAAGGAGGAAATGGTCGACCCCAACTCACAAAAAAACCCTCCTCACTCTTCCATCCACGTGCAGGGAATTTACTGTGCGCACAGGCTGGATTATCAATCCTGCGGGGGGGGTTACCAGTCGGGGCCACCCAAACTTCCAAGTGGCAGTCCTGAGATGTCCCCATACGAAGCAACCAACACACTTGGAGTCTCCATAGCGTGGAGACATGTGAACACGAATGGTCCCCTTTTCTGTTCACAAGAGTCGGAGACCCCCCACGCCCCGAGTATTGTAGGGTGAGCAATGTTATACAGTGTGTCCTAGCTTACTGCACTGAGACACTTGGTATCCTGTCTGGGAATCCACAGCTGAACATCTATCTGGCATTGGATACAACCCAGGGCTCGACCAGGGAATGCTTCCATTCACTGACAGCAGCGAAGGCACAATGGTCAGACGTGGGGAGACCATGTATATTAGAAAACTGTAAAACGTCACATTATACAAGAATTATACATAAACAGAAAATATGACCCCCATCCGTCATTCCTGTGATGTGTCAGTAACTACTCTGCCAACAGACAAGGGTAATGATAGTGCCACCCAAAACATATGGGAGAAAAATTTAGGCCGAACTTGGGGGACTTACATACGGCTCCTCTCACACGCCCATTCTCTCAGCTCCTGACACACTCGTGCGCTGACTTGCCCTGCAACTCTCACATCTGTGTCCTCCCAAAAGAGTAATAGCACAGTCCTCTCCTGAAATAACATCTGTGCAGCTGAACCATCAGCCTCCAAACCCACCCCCCCTCGACCAGCTTTGGTTAGCTCTGTCGTGCACACCTACTAGCTCGCTGAGAATAACATCTGTGCTGCTGCCAGGCCTGATCCTAACAGCATGTAACCTGTCTAATTTAATGAACCTCCCAATTATGAAGATACAACCAACATTACTCACATCCGTCTCTGCAATGCTCTGTGCGCTGTGGACGCCTGAACATTGTCACCGACCAAACAAACGAGAATGGGTCACAACCATCTGCTCCTGAATACCTGTGCTGCTAGACTGTTCTATGATCTGTGGATCGGTGGCGCGAATTGCATTTCCCACATCAGTGACTTTCGCTTCCCCCAGTCTCATTCGATGATAGGCCCCCTCTGGATGACAGGTACTGTCACCCCCATCAATCACAGTCATTCTTCTTAAGTCCTCTGTGTTCTGCTGTGCACACATCCTCCCCCCTGTATATTGTCGCTCCTAATATACATATGTATGTCTTTCTATGGTGACTAGGAAGAAATGCGGATTACATAATAAGCTGACGCAGGGTCAGAACAACGGACTGTATCCGCCCCCCACCCTCGCGCCTCCCCCCGCCGCATCGCCTCATTAGGAATTCCGACACGAGTGGTATTAGAGACAATACAAAAATCTCAGGCTGCAAGCGAAGAACTTGCACCGGACATCCCACCAACACGTCTGAGGACACATTGGGGCTCCACCGGAAAGTATCCATCCGTATCGCATCAGCCACAATACATACCATCTACTAAATGTCTAGATGGATGAGCATGCCTAGCCAACCCGACACCTATGACGCCCCCCCTCGAACGACACACAGACGAATGCAGCAGAGCAAAACATGGAGGGGCAGCTGTACCCCTTCAATCCGCGGTAGATCACAATCTGCCCAGTGCAGAACCCTCCCCCGCCGGAAGAGTGGGGTTATTGCTGCAATACGTGGCTGCTTGAGTGGTTGGTAGTCTAATCCTAAAAATGTGATCCTGATCTGCTTATACTTGTACTAATCTAATCGTGCCTAGTGTGATAGGTTACTGCTGCCTGAAGCTGTGTATCTAATCCGTATGTTGGTGGATACTGATGCTGAAGCTGTGATCAAGTCACTAATCGCCATCTTTGATACTGTCTGCTGAGATTGTCGATCTAACTCTTAAGCTCTGGTGACTACTGCCTGCTTGCTGTGTAATCTATCCTGTCCTGTGATCCTGTGCCTGGCTGACTGTTATCAAGTCCTATGCCGTGTGATACTGACTGCTGAGGCTGTGTAATCTAATGCCTGGTCCTGTGTATACTGATCTGCGAGCTTGGTGGATCTCAACCTAGTCCTTTTGTTATACTAGCTGCTGAGTTGGTATCTAACCTAAAAAGTGTATACTGACAATAGCTGACTTTGTCTCGAATGCGCTGTCCTGTTGATACGTCTGCTGACTGTGTATCTATCACTCGCTGTGTGTGGATACTGGGCTGCGAGCTGAGTATCTACATCCTATCCTGTGGTTGTACACTTGGATGCTGTCTAATCCTATCCGTATGAGCTGTCTGCTGAGCTGTGTATCTAATCTTAATCCTGTGTGATGACTGACTGCTGAGCTGTGTATCTAATCCGTATCCTGTGTGATACTGACTGTCCTGAGGCTGTGTATCTAGACTCTATCCTTGTGAGTCTCCTGTCTGGCGTGTATCTAATCCTAGTCATGTGTGATAACTAGTCTTCGCTGAGCGTGATCTATTCTTTCCGTGTGCATCACTCCTGCTGGGAGCTGTTTATCTAGTCCTACCCTGTGGATGACTGTCTCGAGCTGTGTATCTAATACTGGGTGCCGTGTTGATTCTGTCTTGCTGGACTGGTTATCTAACTTATCCTGTGTGATACTGACTGGCTGAGCGTTATCCATATCCTACATCTGTGTGATACTGTCTCTAGCTTGGGTATACTAGTCCTATGGGGGGGCTGTGGTGATACTGACTGCTGAGCGTGTATCTAATCCTACCTTTGTGGAACTCTCTGCCTACTGTGTGATGGACTAATCCTATCTGTGTGATGAACTGGTTGCGTGAGGCTGTGTTACTATCCCTATCCTGTGTGAATACTGAGCTGTGTATCTATGCGATCCTGTAAGTGAGTCTACTAGGGCCTTGCTGACGAGTTTGTATCTAATAGCGCTCCCCTGGTGTGGGGGATACTGATGCTGCCTAGCTGTGATCTATTCCTTTCCTGTGTGATACTGACTGCTAAGCTGCTGTAGTCTATCCGATCCTGTTGTGATACTGACTGCTGAGCTTTGTATCTAACCCTAATCGCATTGTGATACAGTCTGCTGAGCTGTGTTAATCTAATCCGACCTGTGTGATACTGCTGCGAGTAGACGTTGTATCTACATCCTGTGCCTGTAGGTGATACTGACTGCTGAGGGTGTACGAATCCACATCCTGTGGATCTGACTCACTTAGCTGCGTATCTAATCCTATCCTGTGTGAGGGTACATGACTGCTGATGCTTGTGTATCATACAGCCTCATCACTGTGCTGATACTGAACTGGGCTGATCGCTAGTTGTATCTACATCCTTCCTGTGTGATACGGGCTTGCTTGCTCTCGTTCCTAAATACCTAACCATTAGCGTACAGGTGCCTCGAGTTAGGGTGCCAGTCACATGTTGTCTGTAACGCATTGCAACAGACTGAAGATCAATTAAATGGAATTTACAAAACCACCTCGTAAACAATTGCATAGACAGTTTTCTTGATATGTGAACAGCAAGAGATCAGCCGAAATCCACATGGACAGTCCATAATACACCTGAAACTGACCGGAAAGAATTTGTATACGTATAAGTATTACACCGTTGCAACTCAGCGACTAAGGTGGAAATCCGAATGTCCAGAGAACCAGAGAGCTGAGAAACCATTGCTAATCTACTAATCACAACCATCAAGCAACATCTCCATCTCAAGGTATTACATGTCCCATAAGGTCCATTATAACACTTCCCGCCATTTTTACCAAATGGCCAGTCATTTCTGTGCCTCGACTGTGTGATGAGTAACCGGGCGGCCATTATTGTGCGGCTCTCCGAGTAAGAGAGATGTACCCAGCAACCACCACAGAAATATATCACATACAAAGTATAAGAAGACCAGTCATAATAATATTAATACACTACGCTGCTAATAGGCTAATGCCAAGTGCAGAATATAAAATACTACTATATACTGCCCCTATGTACAGAACTATAACTACTAATAAAGCTACTGCCCCTATGTTACGGAATATAACTACTATAATACTGTCCCCTATGTACAAGAAATAACTAGCTATAATACTGCCCCTATGGTACATGGAATAAATACTATAATCTTCCAATCCTATGTACAGGGGAGACATAACTAGCTATAATACTGCCGTCCTATGTACAGGAATAGTAACTATATAATCTGCCCCCTATGTACAGGAATTATAACTCTATAATACTGTCCCCTTATGTCACAGAATATACTACTATACTACTGCCCCTATGTACAATGAATATAACACTATAATCCTATACCAAACTAAACCTAACCCCCTAGTACCAGAATATAACTACTATAAGTCCTGCCCCTATGTACAAGAATATAATACTATAATACTGCCCCCTATGTACAAGAATATACTACTAATATACTGCCCCTATGTACAAGAAATATAACTACTAATACTGCCCCCTATGTACAAGAATATACACTATAATACTGCCCCCTAATGTATAGCAGGAATATAACTACTATAATCTATAATACTGCCGCCCTATGTACCATAATATAACTACTCTAATACTGTCCCCTATGTAAGGAATATAACTACTATAATACTGCCCCTCTGTAACAATAATATCACTACTATGATACTGCCCCCTATTGCAGAATATCTACTAACTACTTGCCCCTTATGTACAGAATATAACTACTATAATCTACTGCCCCTATGTACAAGAATTAACCTACTATAATACTGTCTCCCTATGTCAAGAATATAACACTTATATGGCCCCCTATGTACAGGAATATTAACTCATAAGACTGGCCCCTATGTACAAGAATATAACCTATAATACTGCCCCCATGTACAGAATCTAAACTACTATAATCCTGCCGCCCCTATGTACAGAATATAACTACTATAACTACTGCCCCCTATGTACAGGAATATAACTACTATAATCCTGCCGCCCCCTATGTCACACTATACTACTATAATAGCTGCCCCTATGGTACCAGAAAATATAACTACTCTAATACTGCCCCCATGTACTCGGAATATACTACTCTAATACTGTCCCCCTATGTACAGGAATATAAACTACATCACTGCCCCCTATGTACAAGATTACTACTATAATACTGCCCCTATGTTACAGTCATATAACTACGACTAAATACTGCCCCGTATGTACAAAATTAACTACTATAAATACTGCCCCTATTACCAGATTACTAACTATAAATCTGTCCCCTGATGTACAAGAATAAATAACTACTATAATACTGCCCCCCTATGTACAGGAATATAACTACTATAATACTGCCCCTATGTACAAGATATAAAACTAAACTATAATACTGGCCCCTATGTTTACAAGAATATTAACTACTAAATACTGCCCCCCCTATGTACAAGATATAACTACTATAAATACTGCCCCCTATGTAACAGAATTAACTACATAATACTGCCCCCCCTATGTACAAGAATATACTACTATAATACTGGCCCCTATGTACAATAAGGTAACTACTATAAATACTGCCCCCTATGTACAGACTATAACTACTATAATACTGCCCCCTATGTAGAAAATATAACTACTATAATACTAGCCCCCCTAATGTACAAGATATAACTACTATAATACTGGCCCCCCTATGTACAAAATAATCACTACTCTAATACTACTTGCCCCTATGTACCAGAATATAACGACTATAATACTGCCCCCTATGTACAAGAATAACCTACTATAATACTGCTCCGATGTACAAGATATAACTACTATAATACTGCCCCCTATGTCAAGAATATAACTGCTATAATACTGCCACCTATTTACAGCGAATATACTACTAGCTACTGCCCCTATGTACAGAATATAACTACTATAATCCTGGCCCCCATGTACAGGAATATAACTACTATAATTACTATAATACTGCCCCCCCTATGTCAAGAATTAACTACTATAGCACTGCCCCCTGGTACATACAGGAATATAACTACTATAATACTGCCCCCTATTATATGATATAAACTACTATAATCCTACTGCCCCTATTACGAAATACTACTATAATAACTGCCCCCTATGTCAAGATGACACTATAATACTACTGCCTCCTATGTACATAGGACTCTAACTATATAATAATGTCCCCTATGTACAGAATATAAACTACTATAATACCTGCCACTGGCCCCTATGTCAAGAATATAACTAGCTAATAATACTGCCACCCCTATGTACAGAATATAACTACTATAATACTGCCTCCATGTACAGAATATAACTCTATAAGATGCCCCCTATGTCCAGGATTAACTACTATAAAACTACTGCCCCCTATGTACAGGCATAATAACTACTATAATACTGCCCCCCCTATGTACAGATATAACTACTCTAATACTGCCCCTATGTACAGGAATATAACGACTATAACTACGGCTACCCTTGTACAGAATATACTACTATAATCCTGCCGCCCCCTATGTACAGAATATAACTACCTATAATACTGCCCCTATGTACAGAAAATAAAACTACTATAATACTGCCCGCCTATGTACAAGATAAAACTACTATAATACTGCCCCCTAAATCCAAGATATACTACTATAATACTGCCGCCCCCTATGTACAGGAATATACTACTATAATACCCTCCTCCCCTATGTACAAGAATAATAAACTACTATAAAATACTGCACCCTATGTACAAGAATATACTACTATAATACTGCCCCCCTATGTTACAGGAATATAAAACTACTATAATACTGCCCCCTATTTACAGGGATATAACTACTATAAGACTGCCCCCTATGTACGGAATATAACTACTAAATACCGCCCCTATGTACAAGAATATAACTACTAAATACTGCCCCCCCTATGTACATAATAAACTACTATAATACTGCCTACTATGTACAGGAATATAACTACTATAATACTGCCCCCTATGTCCAAGAATACAACTACTATAATACTGCCCCCTATGCCCAGAATCATAACTACTATAATACTAGCCCCCCTATGTACAGGAATCTAACTACTATAATATTCTTCCCTATGTACAAGAATATAAACTACTATAATACTGCCCCCCCTATGTACAGAAATATAACTACTATAATACTGCCCCCTATTTACAGGAATATAACTACTATAATATGCCCCCTATGTACAAAATATAACTACTATAAATACTGCCCTCTATGTACAGGAATATAACTACTATAATACTCTCCCCTTGTACAGAGAATATAACTACTATAATACTGCCCCTATGTACAGGAACTATCACTACTATAATACTGCCCCCTATGTACAACGAATATAATACTATAATACTGCCCCCTATGTACAAGTAATATACTACTAGAATACGGCCAATACTGCCCCCCCTATGTACAGGAATAATAACTACTATAATACTGCCTCCCTATGTACACAGAATTAAATACTATAATACTTCCCCCTATAACAAGATATTACTACTATAATACTGCCCCCTATGGTACAACAAGATATAACTACTATAATCTGCCCCCTGGTACAGGATATAACTACTATAAATACTGCCACCCTATGTACAACAATATACTACTATAATACTGCCACCTATGTACATGAATATAGACTACTATAATAATGCCCTATGACAGGAATATAACTACTACAAATACTATACTGCAATACTGCCCCCTATGTACAGGAGATATACTACTTAATACTGCCCCCTATGTACAAGAATTATAACTCACTAATACTGCTACCTGCCCTCTATGTACAGGCAATATAACTACTATAATACTCTCCCTATGTTACAAAATTAACTACTATAATACTTAGCCCCCTATGGTACAAGAATTACTCTATAATACTGCCCCCTATGTACAGACTATCTACTATAATACTGCCCCCTATGTACAGAATATAACCACTATAATACTGCCCTCTATGTACCAGGAATAAACTACTCAAGTAATACTATACTCTCCCTATGTACATGAATATAACTACTATAATACTCTGCCCCCTAGTAACAGGAATATAACTACTATAATACTGCCCCCCATGTCAGGAATATCGCCTACTATAAATACTTCCCCTATGTACCAGAATATAACTACTATAAACTGCCTCCTTGTCCGAGAAATAACTACTATAATACGCCCCCCTATGTACAGGGAATATCTACTTAATACTCCCCTATGTACAAGATATAACTACTATAATAACTGCCCCCTATACAAGATTAACTACTATTAATACTGCCCCTATGTCAGGATATACTACTATAATAGTGCCCCCTATGTCCAAGAATATAACTACTAAATACTGCAATCTATGTCAGGAATATAACTAACTATAATACTCTCCTATGTACAGGAATAACACTTACTATAAACTGCCCCCTCATGTACCGGAAATACAAACACTATACTAACTGCCCCCTCTTTACAAGAATATACTACTATAATACTGCCCCCTATGGTACAGGAATATACTACTATCAATACTGCCCCTATGTAAACAAGACTTAACTACTATAATACCTGCCCCCTATGTACAAAGATAATAACTACTATCATACTGACTCTGCTCCCTATGTTACACAGAATATACTACTATAATACTACTGCCCCCTATGTACAGGATATAACTACTATAATACTGCCCCCTATGTCCAAGATATAACTACTATAATACTGCCCCCTATGTACAGGAATATAACTACTATACTACGTGCCCCCCTAATGTCACATGAATATACTACTATAATACTGCCCCTATGTATACGCATATAAAAACTACTATATACTTTGCTTCCCTATGTACAAGAATATACTACTATAGACTAAACTTTGCCCCCTATTACAAGAATATAACTACTATAATAATTCCCCCCTAGAGTACAGAATATACTACAAATAACTGCCCCCTATGTATAGAATATAACTACTATAGATACTGCCCCCCTATGTACAGAATTAACTACTACAATACTAGCCCCCCTATGTACAAAAATATAACTCCTATAATCTGCCACCCTATGTACAAGAATATAAACTACTAGAATACTGCCCCTCTATGTTACAGAAAGGATAACTTACTATAATCCGCTCCCTATGTACCAGCATAATCACTACTATAATACCCGGCCCCCTATGTACAAGACTATAACTACTATAAACTGCCCCGCTATGTACAAGCATATACCACTATAATACTGCCCTCTATTGTACAGGATATAACTATATAATACTCTCCCTATGTAACAGAAATAACTACTATAATACTTGCCCCTATGTACCAGGAGATACTACTATAATACTGCCCCCTATGTACAGGAATTAACTACTATAAACTGCCCCTAGTAACAAGAATATACTACTATAATTATGCCGCTCATTGTACAAGAATATAACTACTATAATACTGCCCCAGCCGCTATTTACAAGATATAACTACTATAATACCTGCCCTCCCTAGGGTACAAGAATTACTACTATAATACTGGCCGCCTTCTGGTACAGGATCTAACTACTATATACTGCCCCCTATGTACAAGATATAACTACTATAATACTCTCCCTATGTACAGAATATAACTACTATAATACTGATGTCCCCTATGTCACAGGAATTAACTCTATAGTCTGCCGCCCTATGTCCAGAATAATACTACTATAATACTGCCCCCTCTGTACAAGATATAACTACTATAATACTGCCTACTGCCAATGCCCCCCTAATACAAGAAAAAATAAATACTACTATCATAAATACTGCCCCTATGTACAGGAATATAACTAAAAATAACTATAATCCTGCCCCCTATGTACAGAATATACTACTACTATAATCTGCCCCTATGTATACATAATACGAATATAAACTACTATAATAACTGCTCCCTATGTACAAGAATATAACTACTATATACTGCCCCCTATACCAGAATATAACTACTAAATACTGCTCCCTATGTACAAGAAATATAAATACTATAATACTTGCTGCTCCCTATGTACAAGAATTATAACTACTATAATACTGCCTCCTATGTCACAGAAATAACTACTATAATACTAACTTCCCCTATGTACAAGAATATAACTACTATAATACTGCTGCCCCTATTTACACGGAAATATAACTACTATAATAACTGCCCCTGTAAAGAAATATACTACTATAATACTGCCCCCCCTATTTACAATAATATAACTACTATAAATACTCTGCCCCCTATGTACAGGAATATAACTAAACTATAATACTGCCCCTATGTATACGAATTAAAACTACTATAATCTGGCTCCCTATGTACAGAATAATAACTAACTATATAGTGCCCCCTATGTACATGATGGAGGGTATAACTACTATAATACTGCTCCTCCCTATGTACAGACTAATACTACTATAATACTACTGCCTCCTATGTACAAGAATATAACTACTATAATAACTACTCCCCCTATTTACAAGAATATAACTACTATAATACTGCCCCTATGTACAGGAATAATACTACTATACTACTGACTGCCCCCTTGTACAAGAATATAATTCCGCTACTATATACTGCCCCCTATGTACAAGAATTAACTACTATAATACTGCCCCCACTATGTACAGGAATATTAACTACTATAAATACTGCCCTATGTATACGAATATAAAACTACTATAAATACTGCTCCCTTGTTACAAGAATATAACTACTAGAATACTTCGCGCCCTATGTACAAGAATATAACTACTTAATACTGCTCCCTATGTGCAAGAACATATAACTACTATAATACTCCTCCTATGTACAAGAATTAACTAACTATATCTCCCCCTATGTCAGAATATAACTACTATAATACTGCCCCCTATGTACAGGAATATAACTACTATCATACTGCCCCCTATTACAAGAATATACCTACTATAATAAATATGCCCCCCTATTTACACGAATATAACTACTATAATCTGAACTGCCCCCTATGTAACAGGAATATACCAACTCCATAATACTGCCCCTATGTATACGAATATAAATACTAATAATACTGCTCCCTAGGTACAAAGAATATAACTACTATAATCCTACTGCTCCCTATGTACAAGAAATATAACTACTATAATACTGCTCCCTATGTACAAGAATATAACTACTATAATACTGGCCCCTATGTACAAGAATTAACTCTATAGTCTTGCTCCCTTGTACAAGACTATACTAACTATAATACTGCTCCCTAATGTACAAGAATAACTCTAAATACTGGCTCCCTATGTACAACAACGAACAAGAGGCAAAAGAATATAACTACTATAAATGCCCCTATGTACAAGAATTAACTACTATAATACTCCCCATGTACAAGATTAGACTACCTATAATACTCCCCTATTCAGGAATATAACTACTATAATACTGCCGCCCCCTATGTACAAGAATATAACTACTATAATACTGCCCCCTATGTACAGGAATCATACTACTATAATACTGCCCCTATGTATACGAATATAAAACTACTATTAGTAGGAGGATGGCAGTCACAAATCCTGTGCTTACTGTGCTGCATACAAAAGTAGCTGAGACTAAGCTACACAAAATTCATAGACAAATATAGGAAACACCGGCACTAGTAAGCATGGTGATTTTAATAATACCTCATAGAACAATAAACCTTCCAATATATAATTTAGTAATGGATCTAATTCATATCAGTCTATATACAAAGTAACAATATTGGACATTGTTAATATTGTCAAAAATGTATAAAAACAAGCACTTTCTTTAATATGAATCTTAATAGAGTCCATTTGCCCTCGGATACAATGTATAAGGCTGGTAATCTATAGATTCTTGGGCTTTATGCTATAATCGTATGATAGTTGCACACGCTGGGGCACCTTTACTAAGTCCTGGGCACCAGGTTTTCCAAACTGGTCCAAACTGCTTGTACATGTACTTAAGAAGTGTCCGCGCCCCATATTTGTCGCAGTGACCCATTTGTGGCGCGGCTGCACTATTCACCAAGCAACACAAATTAGGGAGCGCTCCGGTGCTCAGTTCGTAACCTTACACATCTAGATTATCTGCCAAAGATTCTGACCATATTGTGTCGTTGCAACCCCCATGTTAAAGGTGCCCCAAAAAAAGTTGTGCCCTTCTGTCGGGGCAGGGTGCAGGGGGGCGCCAGATTCATGAAGAACGTGCATCAGACATCTGATCCTGGCGCCCCCTGCACACTACAACAAGGTAACTGCGACGATACAACAGGCACTGTTGTTAGTAAATGTATCCCATTGTGTAGTCAGGCCATCACATACATCAGCATAACCACATGAATTCTATCTAAGATACCTTTAATGATTCTGGGATTTAAGAACAAAAAGCAACAGAGAGTACAGAGATTTGTGAGGCTTATTTTCAGCAGCACAAATTGTACTTCTAGTGATCGTATTTAATATTTCAGACTGGGAAGCTGCAAAAAAATTCCAAAAAAACATTAAAATACCAGCATTGTTTTGGCGCAGATGCAATAATACATGTGCTGCATTGTCTGATTCTTCCTGCCACATACTCCTATAGTGGAGTATATAAGTATGTGGCTCTTTTTTGCACAAGATCTGTTATAATGTGCCACTGGCACATTGTAACAAATCGTCAGAAATGACAAGTCCTTATAAATGACCCAGGTTGTCTGACAAATGGATTGTCCGCTCCTGATTACGTTTTACGGGAGGCGCCAATCACAGCCAAGATGCCAATCATAGGTGTTAGCAGTGGGTGTTTGCTGCAATATGCAGCAAACACCCAGTTTGTATGAAGAAGGCTCAGCCCGTGAACCCTCTACATACACCCCTTGCGGCACCCAGTTTGTCATGTTAACAGGGAAACAGGGTACTATAATGCTGCCCCTTAATGCTGGCTGGTTCGGGATACATTTGCGGCAGTGCTCGGTGCACACAGATACGGAGATATTCCTGTGCTCCTGCAGCTTTTCTCCACTATCACAGCCAATGAAAAAAAAGAAAAAAACAAAAAAAGAGAGAGCACAGCAGTGTGAGGACCCACCCCAACTGCACTTGGAGAAGCTACATTCCTGGTTTATAAATACTCTCCAGGGACTATACATGATAGGGAACAGGGGAGATCTTGTACCTCACTATTCTGTGCAGGAGATATCGGCCTACAAATCCAGCTCTGCTACATTCACTGTCACATGACCTCTTCCCCTGTGAGCAGGGAGCAGCAGCTCCTCCCCTCCCAGGAAACCAACAAGAAACAAAGTGTACACAACATAAGGCCTATCAGCACATGGAGAGGAGGCAGCCACTGCAGCAATGAGGTAATCTGAGGGCTATTGCAAAGAAACTACTAATTATAGGTAATAAAGATAATAGGCAAAGTTGTTTTATTCCTAAGAGATATTGATTGTGAAAAATAAAAAACCTTTAAAGGTACTCTTGAAGGGTGGAAATTGATGTTACTACCTTGTCCCAATCTCTGGAAGGGTCACATGTTTGTGTTACCAGCAAATGTACACAAATACAGAGCACATGGATGCGGCCTGTGTGGCGTCTATATTTTCACGACCCCATGACTTCCATGAGAAGGCAAGGGGCCTCAAACACGGCCAGGAATAGGGCTACTCTATGGAAATCGCGTTTATGTGTACAGGTCCAATTAAAATTAATTGCCACAAAAAATTTTTTCATACAACATTTTTAATACCTGATCATACATGCATAAAACTGCACTCTGGTCATACCATAATTGGGACAAACAATTTTTAAAAATGTAGATTTTTTTTTTATTTTTAGAAAATTTAGAATTTTTTTCCCATCCCTTAATATTGCATAGTACTAATATACTACATAGTCCGCTATAGTATATAGACCTGACTCATGTATATTAGTGATCCTGTTATTGAAGGGATCGGGTCTTGAGTGGTGTCAAATGGACAGGGGTCGGCCAGACACGATCTGTTGAAAAAAACAAAATGTTAGGGCATTAGCAAAAAAAAAAAAGTAAAACAGATTTAATTTGTTAATTTTTTCTTTTTTTTAACTCCCGATTCATTGCTCTAAAAATAATCTAGTTTTTTGCTAATAGAAGCTCCACAAACTTTCTGTTACTCTTTTATCTTGTACTTTTACCTCGAATATATGTATCATTTATCTGCACATTCCGGAAATCTTTCCGTTCCATTATACCATGTAATATGCTGGGAATGATGTGTATTTCTGTCTCTCCCCAGAATTCACTTGTTGTATGATTAAACTTTTTGGACTGTACCACTCAAACTTTCCATAGGGGTAGAGCGAAGATTGCTATGACAGCTACTAATGACGATCAGAGAGGCCTCTGTCACACAGTTGTAACGTACAAGATAAGACTATGGCAGTGATGGGCAACCTTTTGAGCTAGGTGTGTCAAAATTCGCCAAATAAACAAGCATAACTCGGGTGCTGTGTCACCTTTAGGAAAAACCTAATTTTAATAAATGCCAGCAGCGGCCCCCTTATAATAACATGTCCAGCAGCGGCCTCCCCTTATTAAACACTGTCCAGCAGCGGTCCCCTTATTAAAACATGTCCAGCAGCGGCCTCCCCTTATTAATAACATGCCAGCAGCGGCCTCCCTTTACTACTAAAATACCCCTAGCGGCCTCCTCCTTACTACTAAAATACCCTAGCGCCCTCCCTTACTACTAAAAACCCTAGCGGCCTCCCTTTACTATCTAAAATACCCTAGCGGCCTCCCTTTACTACTAAAATACCCCTAGCGGCCTCCCTTACTACTAAAATACCCAGCGGCCTCCCTTACTACTAAAATACCCTAGCGGCCTCCCTTTACTACAAAATACCCCTAGCGGCCCCCTTTACTACTAAAATACCAATAGCGGCCTCCCTTTACTATTAAAATACCCTAGCGACCTTCCTTACTACTATAAAATACCCACTCGACCTCCCTTTATATATAAAATACCCCTAGCGGCCTCCCTTTTACTACAAAAAACCCCTAGCGGCCTCCCTTACTACTAAAATACCCCTAGCGGCCTCCCTTTACTATTAAAATACCCCTAGCGGCCTCCCTTCTTTACTAGAAATTACCCCTAGCACCCTCCCTTTACTACTAAAATACCCCTAGCACCATCCCTTTACTACTAAAATTACCCTACGCGCCTCCCTTTAACTAAAATACCCCTACGCCCTCCATTTCTACTTAAAAACTAAATTACCCCTAGCACCCTCCCTTTAAATATAATATAATAATAAACTTACATACTTACCCAGTGATGTCTTCTTCCCTGTAGCTTTACTGCAGGCGGCTCGGCTCCTCCAGGTTGCACCGCGCGCCTCGGGTCACGTGACTGACGTGACCTGACGTCAGGTCGCCTCAGTCACGTGACGAGCAGCTCGCATTGCAGCCTGGAGGAGCCGGAGGAGTTGCAGAAGGTGGGCGGACCAACGCGGCGCCGGACAGGTAAGCAGGGGGCAGAAACACAGGGACGGGGGTGTGACGTTACCACAGGGGCAGCACATTACACAGGGACATTAACACAGGGGGAGCACATTGCACATGGACAGAAACACAAGGACGGGGGCGGGACATTAACATAGGGGTAGCACATTCAGAACATAGGCTGCAGTGATCACAGAGCACAGCAGTGTGAGGACACCCCCCACTGCACTTGGAGAAGCTACATTCCTGGTTTATAAATACTCTCCAGGGACTATAAAGAACATTGGCTGAAGTACAGAGCACAGCAGTGTGAGGACACACCCCCACTGCACTTGGAGAAGCTACATTCCTGGTTTATAAATACTCTCCAGGGACTATACTGAACATTGGCTGAAGTACAGAGCACAGCAGTGTGAGGACACCCCCCCAGAGTATTTGAAGAAGCTACAATCCTGGAATTTAAATCTGTATTTCACAGTCCTGCTGCTACTAACAAGATTCACATTCCTGGCTGCAGTCTACATGGTCACAGCTGATGACAGATTCCCTTTAAAACGTTATTCTCTTAGACACATGTAATAGATTCTGACCTTTTGATCCTTCACCCATGGGGGTCCTGCGACCTCTTGTCGTGTCTGCACAACTACAACTCTCACTATTCACCTTCACATATGTACCACACATTTATATTATATTACCTGGAGACAAGACAACCCCTTTAATTAAAGGCGTCCCATGCTCTCTCCTTACTCCTTCTTCTTGTCTCTTTCAGGTGGAGATCCCCAATATCCAAAAACAGAGGAAACATTTAGCCAAATTAGTCTTAGACATGGATTCTTCCAGAGCGAGGTAAATCGCTGCACCCTTGTCTCTGGAGAGACCCTTTAAATGTATCACAACTTGTTACATCACTACATGTAATTCTATGTACAATGTATCTTGCGTTGCTTTATTTATCTTGTACGGAGCCTCGGTTGTTTCCCCTTATCCTCCAGTCACAGCCGAAGCTGCACTTACAATACTGATATTAGATTAAGTCTACTGCCCCCTACTGGGGGACTGTCAGTACAACATACTCTGCATCTACCATGAAGCAGCTGCTATGGGGCTGCTCTCCGGATTGAGGTAAATTGCTTAGGACCCATCACTCCTTGGGTATCCGATACAGGGGAGAGGAGTAGACGGAGCCCTAAATCACTAGATCCCATGTTGAACTTGGCTGGACAAAGGTTGGTTGGTGTGAACAAGCACCAGGCAGGGACCCCTTTATGGTCCTTGCTGTCATTCCCTTTTACCTACAGACAAGCAGGTTATGTATCATCAGGACCGGCCAACAATCTATAGTACAAAGGTGACCAATGGGGTAAAGATCAGGCAGACAGATTACAGCATGCCCACTCCTTTTACTTTTAGGGGGAGATGTTCTACTGCTATAAACCCTTTACCATCTACCCTATCCATGGATACAATGCCAAAGTTTAAAGGGGTTGTCATTTAACCCCTTATACACCAATGGGGTCTAAATGCTGGGACTGCACATCCCCCTGAGCTCCCCTATACAGACTGGGACCACCGGGATCATCCGGTCCCATAGAAATTATTGGATCTCAGGACGCACCTAATTGATTTCTATGGGACAGCTGAGGAGCATGTACAGTCCTATCGCCAGGGGGTCCCAGCAGTAGGACCCCAAGCAGTCAGACATTTATCCCCATTGTACCCCAGACCTATCCTACATCACACAGACCTATAGGATGGAAAGCTGCATTGTAGGACATTGCCGAAAGATCTTACGGGAGGACTGGCCGGATGTGCACTCTCGGCTAGTCCGAGTATGCATGTGTATTGGAATTTACAACGTTTCTATCAGGTCCAAGACTCGTTAACCATGTCCCTTGTCGTGTGCAGGTGGCAGCAATCCGCTAAGTCATCCGGGATCTCCAGCAACCTGCAGCCCTCTGGAGCCAAGGCCGATGCACTCAGGGAAGAGATGGAGGAGGCAGCAAACCGAGTGGAGATCTGTAGGGTGAGTGACATCATCTTATGACAACATTCAGACACTCCTGGTACTTCTAATGGTTTTGGACACACCCAGGTCTCTGCATAATGATCCTCTGTTCACCGCAGGGCATCCGATAGAAATAGCTTCTTGTCAGGAAAGAAGCCTAGCTGCTTCAGTAATTGCCACGATTGCTGAGGAGACTGGTTATTGTTAGCTGTCATAGGGAGAAGGAGACTGATTCTGTCCTAGGACCATCCCTTGAAGCTGTCAAAGGGTGAAGTAGGCCGATTTTGTCCTAACCCCATCCCTTGTTGCTACCAGAGGGGGAAGGAGAATGATTCTTTCCTAAGTTTATCCCTTGTAGCTGCCAGAGGGGAAGAGACTGATTTTGTCCAAAGCCAAACTTTTGTAGCTTCCAGAGGAGGTATATGACCGATTCTGCCCTAAGCCTATCCCTTGTAGCTGTGAGAGGGGGAAGGAGACTGATTATGTCCAAAGCTAATCCCTTTGAGCCTAGTTACCACAGTTATAGCCACGATTGCTGAGGATTCTGGTTATTGTTAGCTGTCATAGAGGAAAGGAGTCTAATTCTGTCTTAGGATCCTTGTAGCTGCCAGAGGGGAAGTAGACCGATTCTGTCCTAATCCCATCCCTTGTAGCTACCAGAGGGGCAGGAAGACTCATTCTGCCCTAAGCCTAATCCTTGTCGCTGCCAGAGGGGGAAGAAGACTGATTCTGTCCTAAGCCCATCCCTCGTAACTGCCAGAGGGTGAGAAGACTGATTCTGTCCTAAGCCTATCCCTTGTAGCTGCGAGAGGGTGAGAAGACTGATTCTGTCCTAAACAGATCCCTTGTAGCTACCAGAAGGGGAAGGAGACCAATTCTGCCCTAGGTCTATCCTTTGTAGCTGCCAGAGGAGGAAGGAGACTGATTTTGCCCTAAGCCAATGTTGTGTAGCTAGCACAGGGTAAAGGAGACTGATTCTTACACTTCCAGCCTTTTAATAACGCTGCAGTGGTCCATGTGCAGTAAATAAATCCTTTCTTTTCCTTAGGATCAGCTGTCGGCAGACATGTACAGCTTTGTGGCCAAAGAAATAGACTATGCAAACTACTTTCAGACGGTAAGGTGATGCCGTAGCACATGAGTGCATGGGTAATACATGTATTTGCATATTGATGGTATGATGCATTATCTAGTCAGAGCATCAGGGTATTCAGTATATCCAGAAGTATGTGGTCAGCATCAGCTAAGATGAACATTTCCATTTACTGACAGCAAGCAGAAGTCTTAGACTGAAATATATACATGTATATACAATTTGATCTGAATATCTTAGATGTATATAATTTGTATAAATGCATGTCAGATCTATGTCACATCCTGCAGCATCTAAAACAAAGTGACCTGATCCTATAGACATGGTCGGCGTGCCTGAAGGTAAGTCGTCCTAGGTTCTTGTTACCATAGATGGATGTTGAGATGAGAGGTTTTCAGAGGCATCCAGTGTTGTATTCCTTGTACCTCTGCACCACAGTAACAGCTTATAATACAAGAGGCTTCTGTCTCCACAGCTAATAGAAGTACAGGCCGAGTACCACAGGAAGTCACTTGCTTTACTGCAAGCTGTGCTACCACAGATCAAGGCTCAGCAGGGTGAGTGTCAGTGCATCACTGTTCCCACATCTCCATGGGTACGCACTGGTTTACAATACAGGACTCCATGCACACTGCAGCCAAAGCCAGAGATAATAGCCGGGTCATACCTGGGCCTATCCCTTCACACAATGGTCCAGGTGCAAAACCAGGAATTAAAGTGACCCTCCATCCAGGAAAAGAAGTTGACAATATATAGGCATAAATGCCTATGCCAGTGCCTATGTTCTGGTGCTCCTCGTAGCTGCGCGCCCTCGTCCGACAAGCCGGCTACTGCGCATGCCCTCTCCTGTCACATTCATTGAAACCTTTGTATCCAGTAGAGTTCCTGACGGCTGTGTCTCCCCCTTGTCTGTTTCTTATTATTATCTTTGTCCTCCTCCTTCCAGAGGCCTGGATTGAAAAGCCATCATTCGGAAAGCCCTTGGAGGAACATCTGACAGTCAGCGGGCGGGAGATCGCCTTCCCCATCGAGGCCTGTGTCACT
Source organism: Engystomops pustulosus (assembly GCA_019512145.1). Classification (NCBI taxonomy): domain Eukaryota; kingdom Metazoa; phylum Chordata; class Amphibia; order Anura; family Leptodactylidae; genus Engystomops; species Engystomops pustulosus. Next base: position 62,208 of record WNYA01000567.1, read on the forward strand.
ATGCTCCTGGAGTGTGGCATGCAGGAGGAGGTAGGTCCGAGCCTCCCATCTCGTGGATTCTCAGCTGTTTACAATCACATCTGCTCCAGCTGTTGTTATTTTCCTCAATATGGGAACGATTGTACACAGATCAGAAGCCGCAAGGCCGGAGCCTCATCGCTGCACATTATACGTGGGGCTATGGTGGACGTGACACCTCAGAAGACCCACCGGACCTTTACATCACATCTGTCCAGCATATCATTCTTACCTCCTACTCCAGCCACAGCTACATTCACATTTCAATGTCTAAGAAATTACTTGGGCAGAGCATGCACTTCTGAAAAGGGATGGTGCCAAGTGTGCATGTTATCCCCTAGCTCACCACCGGAAACCCTACCAAGCACAAGAACAAGGGGTCCCGTTCTCCTTATAGCAAACCTGTCGGCTAACTGTCTGCTGTTATACAGAATTACAACTATCCCTATATTGTTATTCCACATACCTGAAAAGATACTCAGTCCAATTGTAAGGTTTACTAACCATCTATGCATATTTGAGTTCTTGTAGTTCAGCCACGCCTCCAGCTTCCTAATTGAAAAGGCGGCTGTTTTCTCTTTAGTCCAGAGAACTCAGCTCTGCTACTTCATTCCCCCCTTCCCTCAAGAATGAGAAAGACCTTGGCTATGTGTGACCTGCTGAAGAAAATTTCCGAGGGAGGGGTGAATCAGGGAGTTGAGAGAGATGCTGGCTATGTGGCTCATTCACCCCTCCCTCTGCAATTCTCTTCAGCGAGTCCCACAGCCAGCATCTCTCTCATTCCTGAGGGTCGGGGGAAAGAGCTGGGGGTACGGCTTAGCAGTAGGGAAAGGGATAAGAGGAAAGACCATGATGGGACTCACAAGGGGTCATTTGCATAGATGGGGAGTCAACTTTCCAAATTGACTCTTTTCAGGCATGGAGAATAACAATATAGGGATAGTTGTGCTGCTGTATTTTAGCAATTTTCAAATATAAGTTTAGGTAGCGTGGGTTAGTTTAACTTAACTTTAAAGGGAACAACCATTTAAGTTATTCTGTAACCATGGGGGACCCTCATTCACCAGATCGCTGGCGGTCCTGTTCCGTGCGGATCCCAGCAGTTGGACCCTCACGGACCACCTTGTTGTCCTCTATTACATGATTAGGGGATAACTTTGAATGAAAGGGAATGCTGCAGATCAGGGTGAAGTATACTGTAGGTTTTTAGATGACAAGACTTTACCAGCAAGCAGAGTTATTACCAGTAACTGAGGCACATTAGTGTCTGTATTTGTGTAACTGGGACTGTTATAGGAGGAGGAAGGAGCCGCGTTGTCAGCTGCCATGACATCTGTGCACATGACAAGTCGCTCTCTCCTCCCGTCCATCACAGTTTATAAAACATATTTCCAAGTTAATTTAAGGTCAGAGGAAAAGGGAGAGGACAGGAATGGCGGATCTCTGAAATCCAGCAGCTGGGACTCATTTCCACTTCCTATGGGGTCGGAAACAGTTAATTTACACAGTAATCGGAATCCCTTAAAGGGGAAGATTAAAAACAGGATATTTTATGTTACACGTCATCCTATATAGACTCAGATATTTCTTATCTTGGAAGACGGATGACACCTTGTTGCTTTAAGGTGCAGAAGAAAACTGTATATTTTTTGGGTATTTCTAATGCAATTTATTATGTTAAAGGGGTTTTCCACTTTTGGGTTTTAGAAATACTAACATCACGTGACTACTGAGCCCGTCCCTAGTGTCAGGGGTGATGTCTGCACCAATGGTACATAACCACTGAGGCCGGGGATTGGCTCAGCCGTCATGTGCCCAAATAACATGACTCAATGGGGCAGATTTACTTACCCGGTCCATTCGCGATCCAGCGGCGCGTTCTCTGCGCTGGATTCGGGTCCGGCCGGGATTCATCAAGGCAGTTCCTCTGACGTCCACCAGGTGGCGCTGCTGCGCTGAAGAGCATCGGAACGCACTGGAGTTCACGATCCTATTCCTGGTGAAGGTAAGTGCAAGCTCCGCGACACAATTTCCTTTTTTAAATGCGGCGGTTTTTCCGAATCCGTCTGGTTTTCGTTCGGCCACGCCCCCCGATTTCCGTCGCGTGCATGCCGGTGCCGATGCGCCACAATCCGATCGCGTGCGCCAAAATCCCGGGGCAATTCAGGTACAATCGGCGCAAATCGGAAATATTCGGGTAACACGTTGGGAAAACGCGAATCGGCCCCTTAGTAAATGACCCCCAATGACTATTGATGGAGCCATGCGGACCCTGACTTTAGGTAAACACATTTGTGTTTCCCAAAATTTGGCTACCTTTAAGGTTTTTCAGGGAATCAGTCATTATTAAAAAGATTTTTAGAAATTTGGGAAAGTATAAACTCTTTAAGGTTCACAAATTTTCTCAAAGAACATAATCAAGACCTGTAACAAGTTTCTCATCAGTCATGTAGCTCCTCTTCCAGTTCTTCATCAAAGGGAACCTGTCAGCAGAATGTCTCGCATTGAGCTACTAGCCTTCTCAGGTAGGGGATAAAATTACCTTTCTATAATTCCTGTTTACCTATAAAAAAAATGTCCTCTAAAGCTATGTGAAAATGAGCAGAGAAGAGTCATATTTTACCTGAGATGAGTCAAATTTAAAGACTGCAGGTCAGGGGGTCACCTAAGACACTTCTATCTTTTCTATAGCACCTAGAAGCATGCCGCTGGTGTTGTATTAAAGATAAAAAATATTCATTTTCCATATTGCATCAGGATTGTAATGCTGTGATCTGCAAAAAGTTGGAAACATGAGCTGCAGATAAATATCCAATTTCCAACCTTTTTTTTGATTGTCTGTAGATCCACAATCTGAAAGATGAGAATCTTATCTTTAATAAGACACCAATGTGTTTCTAGATACTATAGAACCAAATATAGAGACACTACTCCTAAACTTGACACATCTCAAGTAAAAAATGACTCTTCTGTGCTCATTTTCACATGACTTAGGATGAGGGGTTTTTTTTAATAGGTAAATGGGTGAGACTTCACTTAAAAGAGGGGATTCTAAAAAGGACGTTTCATGCCCTACCTGAAGGGACTGGTAGTAAGTGGGGTAAAATCCTGTGACAGGTTCCCTTTAAAGCTCCCATTATGGTCTGCTTCATCATGATTTTGCACAAGGCACCTCTTCAATAGTTAAGAGAGGAACATCCCCAGCACTGCCTTTATTCCCCTATCCCTTTAAAAGGTCCACAATGTAATAATGAGACAAGATGCAACATTGTTACCTTGTATCATGCAAGAATGCAACATTGTATTCCTGTCATCTGTTCCAATGACCCCGATCTCAGGGCACCTAATGATATGTGCTCCGATCTCGCCCGCTGCTGGATAATTAGTGAGTGACAGGGAGAACGCTGGCAGCAAGCGATGTGTGACTTACCTATGTCCTAATAACCCAGACCTGGGACATATAGCTTGTTATGGAGTCTCCCCTATAGACTTGTATTGACCATGATGCAGCAGGACACAATGGAGGTGCCACGGGGCGGGGGGCAGTATATACCGCAGTGTTGGGTATTGCTGACTCCGTGTAACATGATCCGTATCCTATGGAAAATCCTACTAATCAGCAGATACAGACGTCGCCCCCATCGCCCTTGTATCGTCCTCCTGGGCTAAGAATTCTGCTCAGCTGTGACTTCTGTTTCTGGGACTGCAGGAAACAACCAGCAAGTAGGCTTCCAGGTTACCCAACTTTCCTAAGCTCCAGAATGGGCTGTAATGTCAGAAGAGGGTGATACAGAAGCTCTGAACCCATAGATATTGTGACACCTTTGTATCCTGCCCCCCCCTAGGGCTTGTTCCGTGTTGCCCCCTCGGCCTCCAAGTTAAAGAAGCTGAAAGCCGCCCTGGATTGCTGCGTGGTGGACGTGGCCGAATACTCCGCCGACCCCCACGCCATTGCAGGTGGGTAGTTTCGCCACAAGGTGGAGCACACGGTCAGATGGGGCCCATCATGTACAGTGCTGGGGGGGGTTCCCCAAATCTGTGCTGTGTTTAGGTAACACTCTATTAACCCTTTCATTACCTGAGATTGTACAATGCGTTACAGGGGCGCTGAAGTCCTACCTACGGGAGCTGCCTGAACCTCTCATGACCTTTGAGCTCTATGAAGAATGGATCCAAGCTTCCAAGTGAGTTCAAATTTTCCTTTTCTAGCTTTTTTCCCCCCAAAGAATACTTCAGATAGCTTTTTATTGAAACTTTAACAATATTGCTTGTTATTGCAATAATGATTAATAAAGGGAACCTGTCATCAGCTTATCCTAGTGAACTGGGGGCCTGTCCTCACACTGCTGTACCCTGTGTTCACTGCAGCCTATGCTAGGTATTGTCCTTGGGGAGATCTGTATGTATACTGTTCTGTGTTGTTAGTAGCTGCAGGACTGTGAAATATGGATTTATATCACAAATTTGTAGCTTATCTGAGTGCACTGGGGGCATGTCCTAACACTGCTGTGCCCTTTGCTCTCTGCAGCCAGTGTTGTGTATTGTCCCTGGAGAGATATGTAATCATGACTTGTGTTAGTAGCAGCAGGATTGTGATATATGGATATAGATTTCAGTTTTGTAGCTTCTCCAACTGTACAGGGGTACTCACAATCTGTGCTCTCTGCTGCCATAGTTAGTTATTGTCCCTGGAGAGATGTGTAATCAGACCTTTGTATATGTTGTTAGTAGCAGCCGTACTGTGATATGTATATTTTATATACCAGGATTGTAGCTTTTCTGAGTGCACTGGGGGTGTGCCCTAACACTGCTGTGCTCTGTGCTCTCTGCAGGCAGTGTAACATATAGTCCCTGGAGATACGTGTAATCATAACTTTGTGTGTGTTGTTAGTAACTGCAGGACTGTGAAATATGGATTTATATTCCAGTATTTTAGCTCCTCCAAGTGCCCTAAAGTGTTTTCCTCACACTGCTGAGCTCTGTGCTCTCTACAGCCAGTGTTATGTATTGTCTCTGGAGAGATGTGTAATCAGACCCTTGTGTAATGTTGTCAGAAGCAGCAGGACTGTGATATATGGATTTATATAACTAGTGCCTTAGGGGGTGTCCTCACACTGCTGTTCTCTCTCCATTGAACTATTCCATTCCCCTTTCGTTTTGCTATAAATGGAAGCAATGGTAGAGTTCTGGCTCGGACGCTACAGCTGTCACTCAGAGCAGAGGAGGGAGACTATTGAGGGGTTCAACTCACAGAGATAAGAGCACAGCAGTGTGAGGAGCCACATCCCATGGGTATACCCTATACTTTGCTAATATTTGTTCATCTCCATCTTGGTCCAGTGACTCAGTGTCGTTCTTCTCCCACTTTAGCATCCAGGACCAGGACAAGAGGCTGCAGGCTCTGTGGAACGCATGCGAGAAACTTCCAAAATCCAATTACAATAACTTCAAGTAAGTACAATACAAAACCGGGGTATCACGTGATTAGACCTGATGATTAGTCCTGGGTGGTCAGTGGTCACACATACTTACATACTTTCCATCTATCATACATGTGAAATACATTCATGCTGACAGTCCGCACTTGGGATGGAAGGGGTTATAGGTGCTAAATCCTGGCCGTGACCACACATATCACTCGTATTTTCTGGCCAAAATTTTATTTCCAGGTACGTAATAAAGTTCCTGTCCAAGTTAACGGAATATCAGGACGCAAACAAGATGACTCCCAGTAACATGGCCATCGTGCTGGGGCCTAATCTTCTCTGGCCGCAGGCGGAAGGGTAAGTGATCATGTTATCTACACTCTGGGTTCTATCTGGAAACCGTCAGTAAGCAGGCGGACTCCTGGACGTGGCTGCCGTCGCGGTGGGTTACATCACAACACCGCAAAACGTGCGTCCAGATCACATCTACAACCTCAGATCTGCAAACCCATCCACAGCGCAGAACAATTCTACATGGAAAATACTCAATTCTTACAAAACGGATCCGGCAGTGCCAGCTTGCTGACAGTTTCTACCTTCTCTTTTACACATCTTTGCGTCCAGATAGTTGATGTTGTTTACTAGATTGTCAAAAGAATTGAAGCAGAAGCCTAATAATAGTGCGGAGGCGATAAATTCGTTCTCAAAATGATGGGTTTTTTTTAAAAAAAAAATTTTGTCTACCTACAGCAATATCACTGAGATGATGACCACAGTGTCCTTACAGATTGTAGGGATCATTGAACCTATCATCCAACATGCTGACTGGTTCTTCCCAGGCGGTGAGTGTGTATGACTACAGGTAACAATGTAGTGTAGTGTCAGGCAGCTGTCTGTAAGCCTGAGGTTTTTGTACTGGTGTTTTCTCCGTAGTCATTTTTTTACATTTTTTTACCAACAGAGATAGAGTTCAACGTGACGGGTAACTACGGCAGCCCCGTACACACCAACCACAACGCCAACTACAGCTCCATGCCCTCTCCGGATATGGATCACTCGGATCGCAAGCAGCACGACCAGGCCAGGCGACCGCTCAGCGTGGCCACCGATAACATGATGCTGGAGTTCTACAAGAAGGATGGGTAGATTTTTTTTTATTATTATTATTTTGCCATTTTTTAAGTGACTTGTATAAATCCTTAGTAGGTAGGTGACTATGGATGACTATTTCTAGCAGAATTATGATTGCAGCTCTGGACGGTTATGTTCATACGCTGATTATTTTATTGTGTTTTTAAAGTTCTTACAATATAATTTAGTTACTGTAACTAAAAATATATTCATAAAATATATTATTTTAAAACGTATTTGAAAACTCTGCCAGTTCCGATCTGGTCTAAAGTTTGGAACTCGTGGAGTTTGCGCCCCCATATTGACTAAGAGACTGGCTACCGGACCGCCGGTCGGGGGAATTTTAATACTGGCGTTCTAAACGCCAATGTGTTTATGTCACATTAACAGACAGTTAAGATTTACAAAACAAATAATGATAACACAACGTGTTAACATACTGTTTTGTAAACACAATGTAAACGCCATGTGTGGTCGCACTTATTATATCCTGTCACTGCCAACTCATTAGAAGGTGTCTCTGATACACTGTAACAAGTAGGATTAGATATGGATACATTTCAAGCATACAGCAAGCAGAGGTCTTGAAAAGAAAGTTTTCTTACGGTATATAAAACCCACCCTGCATTCCAGATCATTAAGCGCTGATTAATAAAGCGGCAGAGACGGAGCTGAAATTTGCTTTCCTGCTTTCTGCCGTCTCTTGCCAAGTATCGAGCGCGGTTGTGCTGGAAACATCGGATCTCGGACCCCCGGCTGGGCGTAGGGGTGGGCACCTTGTGATAGGTCGCCGTGTTGCTAGGACAGTGTTTCATCTCCTTAGAAAAGTTTAGAGTTTATCAAGAGGAAAAGCAATGCGTCTGTAAATGACCCGCCTTCCCTGCGGAGACGAGTGTTTTGCAGCAGTGTGTTAGGCGAGATGCTGGTGGGTGGCGGCTTACAATCACAGACACGGTTCTTAGTGGAATGGCTGCTGATACATTGTATACAGGAAATTCTATGTCACCTCTTGCAGGACAGGAGCGCCTTAATAGAGGCTCAATACATTTACCGGCACTGGTATGGTCAGGATCCGAAAATTAGAGGGTGACACATCTCATATCTCTGGGTCTCCGGTCCATGGATAAGGGAGTACAATACGATACACTGTATCATTATTTACTGATATAATAGGAAGAACAGCTCTGGAGCACAAACTGCTGCTATAACAACACTGTAATGGCACTTGTGTTGTTAGTAGCAGCAGGACAAAGAAATATGAATTTATATTCCAGGATTGCAGCTTCTCCAAGTGCACTGGGGGCATATCCTCACACTGCTGTGCTCTGTGCTGTGCAGATCGTGTTAAGTATTGTCCCTGGAGAGATGTGTAATCACACCTTTGTGTATGATGTTAGTAACAGCAGGATTGTGCTATGTATATTTATATTCCAGGATTGTAGCACACTGTTGTGCTATTAACCTGGGTAAGTGGCCCCTTCCCTCTGTTTTCAGTAAAACCTGTTCCAGGCAGAGGGGCTCAGTAGCAGCTAAATGCAGAGAGTACAGAGCACAGCAGTGTGAGGATATGTCCCCAGTGTGGAGATGTGGAGAAGCTACAATCCTGGAATGTAAATCCATATATCACAGTCCTGCTGCTACTAACAACATATACATAGGTATGATTACAAATCTCTCCCAGGACATTACTTTACACTATCTACAAAGAGCACAGCAGTGTGAGGACACTCCCTAGTGCACTTTGAGAAGCTACAATCCTGGAATATAAATTCAGTACTGTCACAGTCCTGCTGCTACTAACAACATAGGTCTAATTACAGAGCCATTCCCTAGCACCGTCTGCCTTGTAGTACACGCTGACAGGTTCCCTTTCCTTAGATTTCTGACATGTTTTGTAGGCTGAAACATTGGGGCAAATTTACTTACCCGGCCCATTCGCGATCCAGCGGCGCGTTCTCTGCTCTGGATTCGGGTCCGGCCGGGATTCATGAAGGCAGTTCCTCCGCCGTCCACCAGGTGGCGCTGCTGCGCTGAAAATCATCTCCACGCGCCGGAATGCACCACCTCGGACCAGGTGAAGGTAAGCGGTCACCAAGCGACACTTTTTCGGTTTTTAAATGCGGCGGTTTTTCCGAATACGTCGGGTTTTCGTTCGGCCACGCCCCCCGATTTCCGTCGCGCGCATGCCGGCGCCGATGCGCCACAATCCGATCGCGTGCGACACAATCCCGGGGCAATTCAGGTACAATCGGCGCAAATCGGAAATATTCGGGTAACACGTCGGGAAAACGCGATTCGGGCCCTTAGTAAATGACCCCCATTGTGTTTCTCACATCGGAATGACGTGTAAAACCCGCCAAGACGTTTCCTAGTAATTTGTCCGGTTACCATGGTAATACTACATGTATATATTCTGTATATTCGGGCACAGATTTGAGCTGCTACTAGTCCCCGCTGTCACTGGTTATTACACACACAGGTCCCCATCCGGTTTTGCACATTATATGTGTATTTATACTCCACTCACAGCTAGAGCTGAATTCTGACAGGTTCCTGATGAACCGCACATCCTGCACCCCCTGCTGGCTCAGTGTCTGTAGTGCAGACACTATTGTAGCATCGGGTAAGTAAGGTATTTAAGTGACAATCTAGTCTCATCGAGAAGTTGATCGGTGATCGCCCATATAAGAAGAAGGCCCTGTCCTCTCCTCCTGCCCCGTCCCCACTCTAATGTTATCTGTGTTTTTGTCCATGCAGCCTTAGGAAAATTCAGAGGTAAGATGTATCTCCCGGATGTCTTCCCAAAATGCGTGGTGTGTGACTCTGATGTCGCTCCATAGTCCCCCAGGTTCTCCACCATGTGCACATCAATGTTCCATCCTCATCAGTATCTCCTGTGTGTGTGACCCTTCCTTCTCCAAGACCCTCTTAGATCATTGGCCCTTGGTAGCCCTCTGATCACATGGCTACAGAATCCATCGACAGACGGAATGTCAGCCTCGATTATGTTGCGAACCTTCTATTGTTTCGAGTCTTCATCAGTCTGGCAGTGTATCAGTCCGAAAACTATGTTATGTTGATAACTAAGGGTCTGACCAGCCTGACGTCAGATAGTTGGCCTCCTACATTTATGGTAAAGGTGAAATCACACGTGGCGTAAGGCCACTGACAACCCCAATGTTAGACTTGCAACATTTGTCTAAAATTTGCAACCACCAATGGTCCGCTATACCACGTGTGAACTACCCCAGGGTTAGGACAGCCAGTCAAGCCATTGACCCATCGTGGCCTAGTGCGCCGGTCATTGGTGTGTAGACATGTTCCTATTGTTAATGAACTGTTTTCTTGTATATGTTCTATGTTTTTGCCTATTTCCACCATCCTGTGTGCGAAATGTTGGATTTCCATCTGAGGGGCCATTGGGTATAGCACTGAACTTCATGACTATGTATTGCCCCCAACGGGGGGACAGTAGAGAGTGTGTGCTGTGAACAATGGCCTTCAGAGTCCGTCCCAATGCTGATCTATGTAATGTTTTTCTATAGGTGGTTGATGTTCTTCACTGTGATGTATATGTTTTATTTTAACCTTATTTTTGCTTCTGTTTGTCCTCCGTTCTCCTCCCACGGGGGGGGGATGCCTGTTGTACAGTGTTTTTGGCTCAGTCTCTCTCTTTCTTTAACCTCCCTTGTAGAGATGGTAAGCAGATGTCTTTGTATTCCCCCCATAGCATGGGCGTCAGGGTGATGGACACCTCTTGGGTTGCCCGCCGCGGTTCTTCTTTAGTCCGCAAAGGCCCGTCCACCCCGCCCGCCATTCAGCCCCCTGCTCCTCCTCCGCTCGATACCGCAGCCACTCCTCAGTCACCAAATCCCGACCTGTCTGTAGAGTCTCCCTCCCCCACTCCTCCCAGTAGCGGCTCCCAGCCAGGTCCCGAGAGGACAAGGTAAGATCTCTACCAACCAACATCACCACAGCTTTGCTTTGAGCCCACCCAACCCTCAGTAACGATACCTCCTCTTACCTGAGACCGCTTTTAGGTTATTTTTTGCCTTTCCGCAGTTGTATGAGCCTTTTTACATCCATTTTGGTCAACATTTACTAAAGTTTTTCCCTTGTTTCTAAATTTAAGGGAAAAATGAATCCTACCCCCCTCCCCATGTATCAATGTCCTTCCTGCAGAAAGTCTTCTGTACATCTAGAAATTGAGTAAAGCATAGCTCAACCTTCAGACGTCATGGAACAGGCTTATTATAGATTACAGTTTCCTGATTGTTGTAATACCAGATCAGTCCTCGGGGGGGTGCTGCTGCTAGAACTAGAAAAAAATGATACAATTCTGTATGATACAGCCCCTGCTTGTTCAGTGTCTGCATTGAGCATCCCTGTGAACTGTAGTCATGACTATATTACAGATGGGTGTAGTACAGTGCTGTAATACCATTATATGGCTCCAATAACTACATCTAGTGAGATTTAGTGTGTCTTGGGTGCCTGGATTGAGCTATGCTTTAGGTGGACTACCTAGAGGGCACCCTGGTAATGATATAAGGGTGTATTCAGATGCAGGATTTGTGTTTTGCATCTGAATTTACCCTTGGAGCACCCAAAATCAAGGATCACACACCTTCTGATGATAGGACACGGTGTGTTTGTATTGGATACAGCCATTGGGTTTAGGAGGCGGCCATGTTTTCTCCAAACTGACCTCATGGGAGGTCTCTCTGATTCCTTACGACCTAAAAGCGGCCTGCACGATAAGCAAAACCATTCAGCTTTGGCACCGGTGTGGCCCCGTTTTTTTTACGCCTCACTCATCTGCTTTGTGGCTGACTCGTGGTCTAACGCTGCTTTACGGCTTCTTTTTAATAATCTATCATTTATTAACATATTAGGCACATATTGGTTTTAGTTCAGGCCCATGCCCACCCCTTTAACAGGTCATATCACCTCATTCATGCCTCACAACTCGAGTATTATTATATTTGTGGTAACTACTAATAGAGCTCTAATAAAGGCATTTTCAAAAAATTGACATCTTGAGGGTTGGCCAATATCTAAATGGTGGGGGCCCAAAACTCAGTCCCTACATTGACCAACTGTTCTGCACACAGAACCAGAAGCAGTTGGCTTCCAAAACCATAACTACAGTCACATCCCCCATAAATGTCCATTGGAACTACAGCTGCAGTTATGACTTGTGGCCACTACACAAAGCGCGGAGCCAACTGCTTCCCATTGTGTTTTTACATCGGACACAACAGCTGGTCAGTGCTCGGGCCGGGTCCCCACAATTCAAAGAAATGGGCTCCTCCGAACAACATAGTCTATGGATAGTTCCTCTATGAATCCAAATATTTAAGGCTAATTGGAGATCACCCCATATATCTCAGCATGCCATAGTCATGAGAAGGAAGGAACCCTAAAGTGGAGCCCTCACCTCTCCCAAGATGTTTGTTGGGGCAACTACTAATATTCCATGTAGTATATTATAGCGTCGCTCCTCGAAATATATGGGTAAATTGACAAGTGGGTGTTACCCAAAGGTAGGCATGTCCCACACAATACCAGTGGTGATAGGACAGTATCAGACTGTGCAAAGACACGCCCCCATCTGGTAACGCCCATTTGACAATTGACTCAAATTTATTAAGGAGGAACAGAGTAACATAGAATTCTAAGAATATTAATTTATATCACAGTAAATTCAATTATTTACAAAAATACATCAGAAGATGAACAAACAGCCCTGGGATACTCCACCCATGATGGATATTACCCAGATATCTTCATCAGTAGTCAACTGGGCCTTACCAACGATGGACCCGGTATAGCATTGTATATGGAAGCCACAACGCACATAGATGTGAACATAGATGTCAATGAATAGGGGAAGAAGAGTCAAAGCTTGAGTTAGCTCTACTCCCTGCAACTTTATCATGTCCAACATTTCTGATTAGTCCACAACCAAAGAGTTGACAGATCATTTTATGATAGTTGGAGGTCACACACTTGTTCCTATTTACATCTTGAGTTGTTTTCTACATAACAGTATTCATGTAACCTAAAATTAGAGTTCAACCAATTGCACCCTCCTGCAACTTTAACTCTCCTAGCTGTATTTCCACTTTCCTGGATGACAGCAACACTCTACCATTTCCATTGAATAAAGTCGTTGAACAAAAAAATTTTGCATCAGTGATCATATTCACGTTGACTTTACTAATTAATTTTTACTAATTTTTTACTAGTATTTTTCCTGACCTTGAGCCTCATCCTGCCTTTTTACTCCATTTCCTGAGCTGCGTCCACAATTCTTTTTGGCACACATTCTGGCCCTATTTTGTAAGCCGCTACTCATTACAGATATAGAAGTAGAGAAATTTGATCTTGTACGACCTCTGACTGCATAGAAATCCAGCAGAATTATGAATGCAGCTCTGGAGCAGACATGTAATTCCAAGTATTTGCTGAACATTATATGCAGATTTATACTGTGTGATTTGGAGCTATGTTTTTGGAACCGCCATCATCATTTTCTTTCTAACAACCTATCGATTAACCACATATAATCTGATACTTGCAATAGTAACCATTGCCTCAAAATTTGCATATTAAAAAAAATCATAAAAAGAACCCTGCATATGTGCCACGTATCTTATGTGTTGTCCGGAAAGTGCACTGCATGTGTCGTGACTTTGTTCCATTCGCTCAACTGGAGTCATCTCTGTGTTTGTGAGTGTTGACCGCTTGTCTGTCGCTGACCTTTGACCTGAGGTCGCCTCCGCTTACCCGTTACCTGCAGAGCGAATGGCTTCCTCACCGCCGGCCCCTGCACATCATGCACTCCATGACCACTTTTTTACTCTCTTGTTGGGTTCTTCCATGTACAAATATTTTTGCTCTTGTCTTCTGTTTCTATTTTTTTTTATTATTTTATTTTGTTGTTCCTGTGTTCCTTTACCTGCGCCTCTTTCCCCGCCTCCCCTTCCATCGAGCACAGCGGAGATGAGATATCGCCCCAGTGGTCGGATACCTGTTACAACTATCCTTCCCCTGAAGAAGACAGACCCCTATCGTACCCGAGCTCACAGCACCCTACCCTCCATCCTCACCCTCCAAAAGCTCCTCCATCTGCAAAGCCTGACGCCACCTCTACCTTTCGGTGGTCCGGCTACAGCCAAACTTTGCCTCCTTCCCCTCCAAAGCTTGACATAAACTCCAACCCCAAACCTTGCTTCTTACACCTCACTAAGCAAAGCTCCCTGACTGATCCTCACGCTTCTGAGCCTAACGTCTCACCGCTCTACATCAAAACCCCACTCGTCCTAACCAAACCCGACCCATCTGGTCCCCCTAACCTTCCCACTATGTCAGCCTCGCCCCCATGGCTCAGCTGTTCCTGCTCTCGAGACAAGGGAACCAAGCTGACTAGGTAATTCATTAAAGGTTTGATATATTGTCATTGTGAAATCTGCAGCTCCGTGGGAAAAGCAGAACATAGGCTGCAGTGATCACAGAGCACAGCAGTGTGAGGACCCACCCCAACTGCACTTGGAGAAGCTACATTCCTGGTTTATAAATACTCTCCAGGGACTATACAGAACATAGGCTGCAGTGATCACAGAGCACAGCAGTGTGAGGACACCCCCCACTGCACTTGGAGAAGCTACATTCCTGGTTTATAAATACTCTCCAGGGACTATAAAGAACATAGGCTGCAGTGATCACAGAGCACAGCAGTGTGAGGACACACCCCCACTGCACTTGGAGAAGCTACATTCCTGGTTTATAAATACTCTCCAGGGACTATACTGAACATTGGCTGAAGTACAGAGCACAGCAGTGTGAGGACACACCCCCAGAGTATTTGAAGAAGCTACAATCCTGGAATTTAAATCTGTATTTCACAGTCCTGCTGCTACTAACAAGATTCACATTCCTGGCTGCAGTCTACATGGTCACAGCTGATGACAGATTCCCTTTAAAACGTTATTCTCTTAGACACATGTAATAGATTCTGACCTTTTGATCCTTCACCCATGGGGGTCCTGCGACCTCTTGTCGTGTCTGCACAACTACAACTCTCACTATTCACCTTCACATATGTACCACACATTTATATTATATTACCTGGAGACAAGACAACCCCTTTAATTAAAGGCGTCCCATGCTCTCTCCTTACTCCTTCTTCTTGTCTCTTTCAGGTGGAGATCCCCAATATCCAAAAACAGAGGAAACATTTAGCCAAATTAGTCTTAGACATGGATTCTTCCAGAGCGAGGTAAATCGCTGCACCCTTGTCTCTGGAGAGACCCTTTAAATGTATCACAACTTGTTACATCACTACATGTAATTCTATGTACAATGTATCTTGCGTTGCTTTATTTATCTTGTACGGAGCCTCGGTTGTTTCCCCTTATCCTCCAGTCACAGCCGAAGCTGCACTTACAATACTGATATTAGATTAAGTCTACTGCCCCCTACTGGGGGACTGTCAGTACAACATACTCTGCATCTACCATGAAGCAGCTGCTATGGGGCTGCTCTCCGGATTGAGGTAAATTGCTTAGGACCCATCACTCCTTGGGTATCCGATACAGGGGAGAGGAGTAGACGGAGCCCTAAATCACTAGATCCCATGTTGAACTTGGCTGGACAAAGGTTGGTTGGTGTGAACAAGCACCAGGCAGGGACCCCTTTATGGTCCTTGCTGTCATTCCCTTTTACCTACAGACAAGCAGGTTATGTATCATCAGGACCGGCCAACAATCTATAGTACAAAGGTGACCAATGGGGTAAAGATCAGGCAGACAGATTACAGCATGCCCACTCCTTTTACTTTTAGGGGGAGATGTTCTACTGCTATAAACCCTTTACCATCTACCCTATCCATGGATACAATGCCAAAGTTTAAAGGGGTTGTCATTTAACCCCTTATACACCAATGGGGTCTAAATGCTGGGACTGCACATCCCCCTGAGCTCCCCTATACAGACTGGGACCACCGGGATCATCCGGTCCCATAGAAATTATTGGATCTCAGGACGCACCTAATTGATTTCTATGGGACAGCTGAGGAGCATGTACAGTCCTATCGCCAGGGGGTCCCAGCAGTAGGACCCCAAGCAGTCAGACATTTATCCCCATTGTACCCCAGACCTATCCTACATCACACAGACCTATAGGATGGAAAGCTGCATTGTAGGACATTGCCGAAAGATCTTACGGGAGGACTGGCCGGATGTGCACTCTCGGCTAGTCCGAGTATGCATGTGTATTGGAATTTACAACGTTTCTATCAGGTCCAAGACTCGTTAACCATGTCCCTTGTCGTGTGCAGGTGGCAGCAATCCGCTAAGTCATCCGGGATCTCCAGCAACCTGCAGCCCTCTGGAGCCAAGGCCGATGCACTCAGGGAAGAGATGGAGGAGGCAGCAAACCGAGTGGAGATCTGTAGGGTGAGTGACATCATCTTATGACAACATTCAGACACTCCTGGTACTTCTAATGGTTTTGGACACACCCAGGTCTCTGCATAATGATCCTCTGTTCACCGCAGGGCATCCGATAGAAATAGCTTCTTGTCAGGAAAGAAGCCTAGCTGCTTCAGTAATTGCCACGATTGCTGAGGAGACTGGTTATTGTTAGCTGTCATAGGGAGAAGGAGACTGATTCTGTCCTAGGACCATCCCTTGAAGCTGTCAAAGGGTGAAGTAGGCCGATTTTGTCCTAACCCCATCCCTTGTTGCTACCAGAGGGGGAAGGAGAATGATTCTTTCCTAAGTTTATCCCTTGTAGCTGCCAGAGGGGAAGAGACTGATTTTGTCCAAAGCCAAACTTTTGTAGCTTCCAGAGGAGGTATATGACCGATTCTGCCCTAAGCCTATCCCTTGTAGCTGTGAGAGGGGGAAGGAGACTGATTATGTCCAAAGCTAATCCCTTTGAGCCTAGTTACCACAGTTATAGCCACGATTGCTGAGGATTCTGGTTATTGTTAGCTGTCATAGAGGAAAGGAGTCTAATTCTGTCTTAGGATCCTTGTAGCTGCCAGAGGGGAAGTAGACCGATTCTGTCCTAATCCCATCCCTTGTAGCTACCAGAGGGGCAGGAAGACTCATTCTGCCCTAAGCCTAATCCTTGTCGCTGCCAGAGGGGGAAGAAGACTGATTCTGTCCTAAGCCCATCCCTCGTAACTGCCAGAGGGTGAGAAGACTGATTCTGTCCTAAGCCTATCCCTTGTAGCTGCGAGAGGGTGAGAAGACTGATTCTGTCCTAAACAGATCCCTTGTAGCTACCAGAAGGGGAAGGAGACCAATTCTGCCCTAGGTCTATCCTTTGTAGCTGCCAGAGGAGGAAGGAGACTGATTTTGCCCTAAGCCAATGTTGTGTAGCTAGCACAGGGTAAAGGAGACTGATTCTTACACTTCCAGCCTTTTAATAACGCTGCAGTGGTCCATGTGCAGTAAATAAATCCTTTCTTTTCCTTAGGATCAGCTGTCGGCAGACATGTACAGCTTTGTGGCCAAAGAAATAGACTATGCAAACTACTTTCAGACGGTAAGGTGATGCCGTAGCACATGAGTGCATGGGTAATACATGTATTTGCATATTGATGGTATGATGCATTATCTAGTCAGAGCATCAGGGTATTCAGTATATCCAGAAGTATGTGGTCAGCATCAGCTAAGATGAACATTTCCATTTACTGACAGCAAGCAGAAGTCTTAGACTGAAATATATACATGTATATACAATTTGATCTGAATATCTTAGATGTATATAATTTGTATAAATGCATGTCAGATCTATGTCACATCCTGCAGCATCTAAAACAAAGTGACCTGATCCTATAGACATGGTCGGCGTGCCTGAAGGTAAGTCGTCCTAGGTTCTTGTTACCATAGATGGATGTTGAGATGAGAGGTTTTCAGAGGCATCCAGTGTTGTATTCCTTGTACCTCTGCACCACAGTAACAGCTTATAATACAAGAGGCTTCTGTCTCCACAGCTAATAGAAGTACAGGCCGAGTACCACAGGAAGTCACTTGCTTTACTGCAAGCTGTGCTACCACAGATCAAGGCTCAGCAGGGTGAGTGTCAGTGCATCACTGTTCCCACATCTCCATGGGTACGCACTGGTTTACAATACAGGACTCCATGCACACTGCAGCCAAAGCCAGAGATAATAGCCGGGTCATACCTGGGCCTATCCCTTCACACAATGGTCCAGGTGCAAAACCAGGAATTAAAGTGACCCTCCATCCAGGAAAAGAAGTTGACAATATATAGGCATAAATGCCTATGCCAGTGCCTATGTTCTGGTGCTCCTCGTAGCTGCGCGCCCTCGTCCGACAAGCCGGCTACTGCGCATGCCCTCTCCTGTCACATTCATTGAAACCTTTGTATCCAGTAGAGTTCCTGACGGCTGTGTCTCCCCCTTGTCTGTTTCTTATTATTATCTTTGTCCTCCTCCTTCCAGAGGCCTGGATTGAAAAGCCATCATTCGGAAAGCCCTTGGAGGAACATCTGACAGTCAGCGGGCGGGAGATCGCCTTCCCCATCGAGGCCTGTGTCACTATGCTCCTGGAGTGTGGCATGCAGGAGGAGGTAGGTCCGAGCCTCCCATCTCGTGGATTCTCAGCTGTTTACAATCACATCTGCTCCAGCTGTTGTTATTTTCCTCAATATGGGAACGATTGTACACAGATCAGAAGCCGCAAGGCCGGAGCCTCATCGCTGCACATTATACGTGGGGCTATGGTGGACGTGACACCTCAGAAGACCCACCGGACCTTTACATCACATCTGTCCAGCATATCATTCTTACCTCCTACTCCAGCCACAGCTACATTCACATTTCAATGTCTAAGAAATTACTTGGGCAGAGCATGCACTTCTGAAAAGGGATGGTGCCAAGTGTGCATGTTATCCCCTAGCTCACCACCGGAAACCCTACCAAGCACAAGAACAAGGGGTCCCGTTCTCCTTATAGCAAACCTGTCGGCTAACTGTCTGCTGTTATACAGAATTACAACTATCCCTATATTGTTATTCCACATACCTGAAAAGATACTCAGTCCAATTGTAAGGTTTACTAACCATCTATGCATATTTGAGTTCTTGTAGTTCAGCCACGCCTCCAGCTTCCTAATTGAAAAGGCGGCTGTTTTCTCTTTAGTCCAGAGAACTCAGCTCTGCTACTTCATTCCCCCCTTCCCTCAAGAATGAGAAAGACCTTGGCTATGTGTGACCTGCTGAAGAAAATTTCCGAGGGAGGGGTGAATCAGGGAGTTGAGAGAGATGCTGGCTATGTGGCTCATTCACCCCTCCCTCTGCAATTCTCTTCAGCGAGTCCCACAGCCAGCATCTCTCTCATTCCTGAGGGTCGGGGGAAAGAGCTGGGGGTACGGCTTAGCAGTAGGGAAAGGGATAAGAGGAAAGACCATGATGGGACTCACAAGGGGTCATTTGCATAGATGGGGAGTCAACTTTCCAAATTGACTCTTTTCAGGCATGGAGAATAACAATATAGGGATAGTTGTGCTGCTGTATTTTAGCAATTTTCAAATATAAGTTTAGGTAGCGTGGGTTAGTTTAACTTAACTTTAAAGGGAACAACCATTTAAGTTATTCTGTAACCATGGGGGACCCTCATTCACCAGATCGCTGGCGGTCCTGTTCCGTGCGGATCCCAGCAGTTGGACCCTCACGGACCACCTTGTTGTCCTCTATTACATGATTAGGGGATAACTTTGAATGAAAGGGAATGCTGCAGATCAGGGTGAAGTATACTGTAGGTTTTTAGATGACAAGACTTTACCAGCAAGCAGAGTTATTACCAGTAACTGAGGCACATTAGTGTCTGTATTTGTGTAACTGGGACTGTTATAGGAGGAGGAAGGAGCCGCGTTGTCAGCTGCCATGACATCTGTGCACATGACAAGTCGCTCTCTCCTCCCGTCCATCACAGTTTATAAAACATATTTCCAAGTTAATTTAAGGTCAGAGGAAAAGGGAGAGGACAGGAATGGCGGATCTCTGAAATCCAGCAGCTGGGACTCATTTCCACTTCCTATGGGGTCGGAAACAGTTAATTTACACAGTAATCGGAATCCCTTAAAGGGGAAGATTAAAAACAGGATATTTTATGTTACACGTCATCCTATATAGACTCAGATATTTCTTATCTTGGAAGACGGATGACACCTTGTTGCTTTAAGGTGCAGAAGAAAACTGTATATTTTTTGGGTATTTCTAATGCAATTTATTATGTTAAAGGGGTTTTCCACTTTTGGGTTTTAGAAATACTAACATCACGTGACTACTGAGCCCGTCCCTAGTGTCAGGGGTGATGTCTGCACCAATGGTACATAACCACTGAGGCCGGGGATTGGCTCAGCCGTCATGTGCCCAAATAACATGACTCAATGGGGCAGATTTACTTACCCGGTCCATTCGCGATCCAGCGGCGCGTTCTCTGCGCTGGATTCGGGTCCGGCCGGGATTCATCAAGGCAGTTCCTCTGACGTCCACCAGGTGGCGCTGCTGCGCTGAAGAGCATCGGAACGCACTGGAGTTCACGATCCTATTCCTGGTGAAGGTAAGTGCAAGCTCCGCGACACAATTTCCTTTTTTAAATGCGGCGGTTTTTCCGAATCCGTCTGGTTTTCGTTCGGCCACGCCCCCCGATTTCCGTCGCGTGCATGCCGGTGCCGATGCGCCACAATCCGATCGCGTGCGCCAAAATCCCGGGGCAATTCAGGTACAATCGGCGCAAATCGGAAATATTCGGGTAACACGTTGGGAAAACGCGAATCGGCCCCTTAGTAAATGACCCCCAATGACTATTGATGGAGCCATGCGGACCCTGACTTTAGGTAAACACATTTGTGTTTCCCAAAATTTGGCTACCTTTAAGGTTTTTCAGGGAATCAGTCATTATTAAAAAGATTTTTAGAAATTTGGGAAAGTATAAACTCTTTAAGGTTCACAAATTTTCTCAAAGAACATAATCAAGACCTGTAACAAGTTTCTCATCAGTCATGTAGCTCCTCTTCCAGTTCTTCATCAAAGGGAACCTGTCAGCAGAATGTCTCGCATTGAGCTACTAGCCTTCTCAGGTAGGGGATAAAATTACCTTTCTATAATTCCTGTTTACCTATAAAAAAAATGTCCTCTAAAGCTATGTGAAAATGAGCAGAGAAGAGTCATATTTTACCTGAGATGAGTCAAATTTAAAGACTGCAGGTCAGGGGGTCACCTAAGACACTTCTATCTTTTCTATAGCACCTAGAAGCATGCCGCTGGTGTTGTATTAAAGATAAAAAATATTCATTTTCCATATTGCATCAGGATTGTAATGCTGTGATCTGCAAAAAGTTGGAAACATGAGCTGCAGATAAATATCCAATTTCCAACCTTTTTTTTGATTGTCTGTAGATCCACAATCTGAAAGATGAGAATCTTATCTTTAATAAGACACCAATGTGTTTCTAGATACTATAGAACCAAATATAGAGACACTACTCCTAAACTTGACACATCTCAAGTAAAAAATGACTCTTCTGTGCTCATTTTCACATGACTTAGGATGAGGGGTTTTTTTTAATAGGTAAATGGGTGAGACTTCACTTAAAAGAGGGGATTCTAAAAAGGACGTTTCATGCCCTACCTGAAGGGACTGGTAGTAAGTGGGGTAAAATCCTGTGACAGGTTCCCTTTAAAGCTCCCATTATGGTCTGCTTCATCATGATTTTGCACAAGGCACCTCTTCAATAGTTAAGAGAGGAACATCCCCAGCACTGCCTTTATTCCCCTATCCCTTTAAAAGGTCCACAATGTAATAATGAGACAAGATGCAACATTGTTACCTTGTATCATGCAAGAATGCAACATTGTATTCCTGTCATCTGTTCCAATGACCCCGATCTCAGGGCACCTAATGATATGTGCTCCGATCTCGCCCGCTGCTGGATAATTAGTGAGTGACAGGGAGAACGCTGGCAGCAAGCGATGTGTGACTTACCTATGTCCTAATAACCCAGACCTGGGACATATAGCTTGTTATGGAGTCTCCCCTATAGACTTGTATTGACCATGATGCAGCAGGACACAATGGAGGTGCCACGGGGCGGGGGGCAGTATATACCGCAGTGTTGGGTATTGCTGACTCCGTGTAACATGATCCGTATCCTATGGAAAATCCTACTAATCAGCAGATACAGACGTCGCCCCCATCGCCCTTGTATCGTCCTCCTGGGCTAAGAATTCTGCTCAGCTGTGACTTCTGTTTCTGGGACTGCAGGAAACAACCAGCAAGTAGGCTTCCAGGTTACCCAACTTTCCTAAGCTCCAGAATGGGCTGTAATGTCAGAAGAGGGTGATACAGAAGCTCTGAACCCATAGATATTGTGACACCTTTGTATCCTGCCCCCCCCTAGGGCTTGTTCCGTGTTGCCCCCTCGGCCTCCAAGTTAAAGAAGCTGAAAGCCGCCCTGGATTGCTGCGTGGTGGACGTGGCCGAATACTCCGCCGACCCCCACGCCATTGCAGGTGGGTAGTTTCGCCACAAGGTGGAGCACACGGTCAGATGGGGCCCATCATGTACAGTGCTGGGGGGGGTTCCCCAAATCTGTGCTGTGTTTAGGTAACACTCTATTAACCCTTTCATTACCTGAGATTGTACAATGCGTTACAGGGGCGCTGAAGTCCTACCTACGGGAGCTGCCTGAACCTCTCATGACCTTTGAGCTCTATGAAGAATGGATCCAAGCTTCCAAGTGAGTTCAAATTTTCCTTTTCTAGCTTTTTTCCCCCCAAAGAATACTTCAGATAGCTTTTTATTGAAACTTTAACAATATTGCTTGTTATTGCAATAATGATTAATAAAGGGAACCTGTCATCAGCTTATCCTAGTGAACTGGGGGCCTGTCCTCACACTGCTGTACCCTGTGTTCACTGCAGCCTATGCTAGGTATTGTCCTTGGGGAGATCTGTATGTATACTGTTCTGTGTTGTTAGTAGCTGCAGGACTGTGAAATATGGATTTATATCACAAATTTGTAGCTTATCTGAGTGCACTGGGGGCATGTCCTAACACTGCTGTGCCCTTTGCTCTCTGCAGCCAGTGTTGTGTATTGTCCCTGGAGAGATATGTAATCATGACTTGTGTTAGTAGCAGCAGGATTGTGATATATGGATATAGATTTCAGTTTTGTAGCTTCTCCAACTGTACAGGGGTACTCACAATCTGTGCTCTCTGCTGCCATAGTTAGTTATTGTCCCTGGAGAGATGTGTAATCAGACCTTTGTATATGTTGTTAGTAGCAGCCGTACTGTGATATGTATATTTTATATACCAGGATTGTAGCTTTTCTGAGTGCACTGGGGGTGTGCCCTAACACTGCTGTGCTCTGTGCTCTCTGCAGGCAGTGTAACATATAGTCCCTGGAGATACGTGTAATCATAACTTTGTGTGTGTTGTTAGTAACTGCAGGACTGTGAAATATGGATTTATATTCCAGTATTTTAGCTCCTCCAAGTGCCCTAAAGTGTTTTCCTCACACTGCTGAGCTCTGTGCTCTCTACAGCCAGTGTTATGTATTGTCTCTGGAGAGATGTGTAATCAGACCCTTGTGTAATGTTGTCAGAAGCAGCAGGACTGTGATATATGGATTTATATAACTAGTGCCTTAGGGGGTGTCCTCACACTGCTGTTCTCTCTCCATTGAACTATTCCATTCCCCTTTCGTTTTGCTATAAATGGAAGCAATGGTAGAGTTCTGGCTCGGACGCTACAGCTGTCACTCAGAGCAGAGGAGGGAGACTATTGAGGGGTTCAACTCACAGAGATAAGAGCACAGCAGTGTGAGGAGCCACATCCCATGGGTATACCCTATACTTTGCTAATATTTGTTCATCTCCATCTTGGTCCAGTGACTCAGTGTCGTTCTTCTCCCACTTTAGCATCCAGGACCAGGACAAGAGGCTGCAGGCTCTGTGGAACGCATGCGAGAAACTTCCAAAATCCAATTACAATAACTTCAAGTAAGTACAATACAAAACCGGGGTATCACGTGATTAGACCTGATGATTAGTCCTGGGTGGTCAGTGGTCACACATACTTACATACTTTCCATCTATCATACATGTGAAATACATTCATGCTGACAGTCCGCACTTGGGATGGAAGGGGTTATAGGTGCTAAATCCTGGCCGTGACCACACATATCACTCGTATTTTCTGGCCAAAATTTTATTTCCAGGTACGTAATAAAGTTCCTGTCCAAGTTAACGGAATATCAGGACGCAAACAAGATGACTCCCAGTAACATGGCCATCGTGCTGGGGCCTAATCTTCTCTGGCCGCAGGCGGAAGGGTAAGTGATCATGTTATCTACACTCTGGGTTCTATCTGGAAACCGTCAGTAAGCAGGCGGACTCCTGGACGTGGCTGCCGTCGCGGTGGGTTACATCACAACACCGCAAAACGTGCGTCCAGATCACATCTACAACCTCAGATCTGCAAACCCATCCACAGCGCAGAACAATTCTACATGGAAAATACTCAATTCTTACAAAACGGATCCGGCAGTGCCAGCTTGCTGACAGTTTCTACCTTCTCTTTTACACATCTTTGCGTCCAGATAGTTGATGTTGTTTACTAGATTGTCAAAAGAATTGAAGCAGAAGCCTAATAATAGTGCGGAGGCGATAAATTCGTTCTCAAAATGATGGGTTTTTTTTAAAAAAAAAATTTTGTCTACCTACAGCAATATCACTGAGATGATGACCACAGTGTCCTTACAGATTGTAGGGATCATTGAACCTATCATCCAACATGCTGACTGGTTCTTCCCAGGCGGTGAGTGTGTATGACTACAGGTAACAATGTAGTGTAGTGTCAGGCAGCTGTCTGTAAGCCTGAGGTTTTTGTACTGGTGTTTTCTCCGTAGTCATTTTTTTACATTTTTTTACCAACAGAGATAGAGTTCAACGTGACGGGTAACTACGGCAGCCCCGTACACACCAACCACAACGCCAACTACAGCTCCATGCCCTCTCCGGATATGGATCACTCGGATCGCAAGCAGCACGACCAGGCCAGGCGACCGCTCAGCGTGGCCACCGATAACATGATGCTGGAGTTCTACAAGAAGGATGGGTAGATTTTTTTTTATTATTATTATTTTGCCATTTTTTAAGTGACTTGTATAAATCCTTAGTAGGTAGGTGACTATGGATGACTATTTCTAGCAGAATTATGATTGCAGCTCTGGACGGTTATGTTCATACGCTGATTATTTTATTGTGTTTTTAAAGTTCTTACAATATAATTTAGTTACTGTAACTAAAAATATATTCATAAAATATATTATTTTAAAACGTATTTGAAAACTCTGCCAGTTCCGATCTGGTCTAAAGTTTGGAACTCGTGGAGTTTGCGCCCCCATATTGACTAAGAGACTGGCTACCGGACCGCCGGTCGGGGGAATTTTAATACTGGCGTTCTAAACGCCAATGTGTTTATGTCACATTAACAGACAGTTAAGATTTACAAAACAAATAATGATAACACAACGTGTTAACATACTGTTTTGTAAACACAATGTAAACGCCATGTGTGGTCGCACTTATTATATCCTGTCACTGCCAACTCATTAGAAGGTGTCTCTGATACACTGTAACAAGTAGGATTAGATATGGATACATTTCAAGCATACAGCAAGCAGAGGTCTTGAAAAGAAAGTTTTCTTACGGTATATAAAACCCACCCTGCATTCCAGATCATTAAGCGCTGATTAATAAAGCGGCAGAGACGGAGCTGAAATTTGCTTTCCTGCTTTCTGCCGTCTCTTGCCAAGTATCGAGCGCGGTTGTGCTGGAAACATCGGATCTCGGACCCCCGGCTGGGCGTAGGGGTGGGCACCTTGTGATAGGTCGCCGTGTTGCTAGGACAGTGTTTCATCTCCTTAGAAAAGTTTAGAGTTTATCAAGAGGAAAAGCAATGCGTCTGTAAATGACCCGCCTTCCCTGCGGAGACGAGTGTTTTGCAGCAGTGTGTTAGGCGAGATGCTGGTGGGTGGCGGCTTACAATCACAGACACGGTTCTTAGTGGAATGGCTGCTGATACATTGTATACAGGAAATTCTATGTCACCTCTTGCAGGACAGGAGCGCCTTAATAGAGGCTCAATACATTTACCGGCACTGGTATGGTCAGGATCCGAAAATTAGAGGGTGACACATCTCATATCTCTGGGTCTCCGGTCCATGGATAAGGGAGTACAATACGATACACTGTATCATTATTTACTGATATAATAGGAAGAACAGCTCTGGAGCACAAACTGCTGCTATAACAACACTGTAATGGCACTTGTGTTGTTAGTAGCAGCAGGACAAAGAAATATGAATTTATATTCCAGGATTGCAGCTTCTCCAAGTGCACTGGGGGCATATCCTCACACTGCTGTGCTCTGTGCTGTGCAGATCGTGTTAAGTATTGTCCCTGGAGAGATGTGTAATCACACCTTTGTGTATGATGTTAGTAACAGCAGGATTGTGCTATGTATATTTATATTCCAGGATTGTAGCACACTGTTGTGCTATTAACCTGGGTAAGTGGCCCCTTCCCTCTGTTTTCAGTAAAACCTGTTCCAGGCAGAGGGGCTCAGTAGCAGCTAAATGCAGAGAGTACAGAGCACAGCAGTGTGAGGATATGTCCCCAGTGTGGAGATGTGGAGAAGCTACAATCCTGGAATGTAAATCCATATATCACAGTCCTGCTGCTACTAACAACATATACATAGGTATGATTACAAATCTCTCCCAGGACATTACTTTACACTATCTACAAAGAGCACAGCAGTGTGAGGACACTCCCTAGTGCACTTTGAGAAGCTACAATCCTGGAATATAAATTCAGTACTGTCACAGTCCTGCTGCTACTAACAACATAGGTCTAATTACAGAGCCATTCCCTAGCACCGTCTGCCTTGTAGTACACGCTGACAGGTTCCCTTTCCTTAGATTTCTGACATGTTTTGTAGGCTGAAACATTGGGGCAAATTTACTTACCCGGCCCATTCGCGATCCAGCGGCGCGTTCTCTGCTCTGGATTCGGGTCCGGCCGGGATTCATGAAGGCAGTTCCTCCGCCGTCCACCAGGTGGCGCTGCTGCGCTGAAAATCATCTCCACGCGCCGGAATGCACCACCTCGGACCAGGTGAAGGTAAGCGGTCACCAAGCGACACTTTTTCGGTTTTTAAATGCGGCGGTTTTTCCGAATACGTCGGGTTTTCGTTCGGCCACGCCCCCCGATTTCCGTCGCGCGCATGCCGGCGCCGATGCGCCACAATCCGATCGCGTGCGACACAATCCCGGGGCAATTCAGGTACAATCGGCGCAAATCGGAAATATTCGGGTAACACGTCGGGAAAACGCGATTCGGGCCCTTAGTAAATGACCCCCATTGTGTTTCTCACATCGGAATGACGTGTAAAACCCGCCAAGACGTTTCCTAGTAATTTGTCCGGTTACCATGGTAATACTACATGTATATATTCTGTATATTCGGGCACAGATTTGAGCTGCTACTAGTCCCCGCTGTCACTGGTTATTACACACACAGGTCCCCATCCGGTTTTGCACATTATATGTGTATTTATACTCCACTCACAGCTAGAGCTGAATTCTGACAGGTTCCTGATGAACCGCACATCCTGCACCCCCTGCTGGCTCAGTGTCTGTAGTGCAGACACTATTGTAGCATCGGGTAAGTAAGGTATTTAAGTGACAATCTAGTCTCATCGAGAAGTTGATCGGTGATCGCCCATATAAGAAGAAGGCCCTGTCCTCTCCTCCTGCCCCGTCCCCACTCTAATGTTATCTGTGTTTTTGTCCATGCAGCCTTAGGAAAATTCAGAGGTAAGATGTATCTCCCGGATGTCTTCCCAAAATGCGTGGTGTGTGACTCTGATGTCGCTCCATAGTCCCCCAGGTTCTCCACCATGTGCACATCAATGTTCCATCCTCATCAGTATCTCCTGTGTGTGTGACCCTTCCTTCTCCAAGACCCTCTTAGATCATTGGCCCTTGGTAGCCCTCTGATCACATGGCTACAGAATCCATCGACAGACGGAATGTCAGCCTCGATTATGTTGCGAACCTTCTATTGTTTCGAGTCTTCATCAGTCTGGCAGTGTATCAGTCCGAAAACTATGTTATGTTGATAACTAAGGGTCTGACCAGCCTGACGTCAGATAGTTGGCCTCCTACATTTATGGTAAAGGTGAAATCACACGTGGCGTAAGGCCACTGACAACCCCAATGTTAGACTTGCAACATTTGTCTAAAATTTGCAACCACCAATGGTCCGCTATACCACGTGTGAACTACCCCAGGGTTAGGACAGCCAGTCAAGCCATTGACCCATCGTGGCCTAGTGCGCCGGTCATTGGTGTGTAGACATGTTCCTATTGTTAATGAACTGTTTTCTTGTATATGTTCTATGTTTTTGCCTATTTCCACCATCCTGTGTGCGAAATGTTGGATTTCCATCTGAGGGGCCATTGGGTATAGCACTGAACTTCATGACTATGTATTGCCCCCAACGGGGGGACAGTAGAGAGTGTGTGCTGTGAACAATGGCCTTCAGAGTCCGTCCCAATGCTGATCTATGTAATGTTTTTCTATAGGTGGTTGATGTTCTTCACTGTGATGTATATGTTTTATTTTAACCTTATTTTTGCTTCTGTTTGTCCTCCGTTCTCCTCCCACGGGGGGGGGATGCCTGTTGTACAGTGTTTTTGGCTCAGTCTCTCTCTTTCTTTAACCTCCCTTGTAGAGATGGTAAGCAGATGTCTTTGTATTCCCCCCATAGCATGGGCGTCAGGGTGATGGACACCTCTTGGGTTGCCCGCCGCGGTTCTTCTTTAGTCCGCAAAGGCCCGTCCACCCCGCCCGCCATTCAGCCCCCTGCTCCTCCTCCGCTCGATACCGCAGCCACTCCTCAGTCACCAAATCCCGACCTGTCTGTAGAGTCTCCCTCCCCCACTCCTCCCAGTAGCGGCTCCCAGCCAGGTCCCGAGAGGACAAGGTAAGATCTCTACCAACCAACATCACCACAGCTTTGCTTTGAGCCCACCCAACCCTCAGTAACGATACCTCCTCTTACCTGAGACCGCTTTTAGGTTATTTTTTGCCTTTCCGCAGTTGTATGAGCCTTTTTACATCCATTTTGGTCAACATTTACTAAAGTTTTTCCCTTGTTTCTAAATTTAAGGGAAAAATGAATCCTACCCCCCTCCCCATGTATCAATGTCCTTCCTGCAGAAAGTCTTCTGTACATCTAGAAATTGAGTAAAGCATAGCTCAACCTTCAGACGTCATGGAACAGGCTTATTATAGATTACAGTTTCCTGATTGTTGTAATACCAGATCAGTCCTCGGGGGGGTGCTGCTGCTAGAACTAGAAAAAAATGATACAATTCTGTATGATACAGCCCCTGCTTGTTCAGTGTCTGCATTGAGCATCCCTGTGAACTGTAGTCATGACTATATTACAGATGGGTGTAGTACAGTGCTGTAATACCATTATATGGCTCCAATAACTACATCTAGTGAGATTTAGTGTGTCTTGGGTGCCTGGATTGAGCTATGCTTTAGGTGGACTACCTAGAGGGCACCCTGGTAATGATATAAGGGTGTATTCAGATGCAGGATTTGTGTTTTGCATCTGAATTTACCCTTGGAGCACCCAAAATCAAGGATCACACACCTTCTGATGATAGGACACGGTGTGTTTGTATTGGATACAGCCATTGGGTTTAGGAGGCGGCCATGTTTTCTCCAAACTGACCTCATGGGAGGTCTCTCTGATTCCTTACGACCTAAAAGCGGCCTGCACGATAAGCAAAACCATTCAGCTTTGGCACCGGTGTGGCCCCGTTTTTTTTACGCCTCACTCATCTGCTTTGTGGCTGACTCGTGGTCTAACGCTGCTTTACGGCTTCTTTTTAATAATCTATCATTTATTAACATATTAGGCACATATTGGTTTTAGTTCAGGCCCATGCCCACCCCTTTAACAGGTCATATCACCTCATTCATGCCTCACAACTCGAGTATTATTATATTTGTGGTAACTACTAATAGAGCTCTAATAAAGGCATTTTCAAAAAATTGACATCTTGAGGGTTGGCCAATATCTAAATGGTGGGGGCCCAAAACTCAGTCCCTACATTGACCAACTGTTCTGCACACAGAACCAGAAGCAGTTGGCTTCCAAAACCATAACTACAGTCACATCCCCCATAAATGTCCATTGGAACTACAGCTGCAGTTATGACTTGTGGCCACTACACAAAGCGCGGAGCCAACTGCTTCCCATTGTGTTTTTACATCGGACACAACAGCTGGTCAGTGCTCGGGCCGGGTCCCCACAATTCAAAGAAATGGGCTCCTCCGAACAACATAGTCTATGGATAGTTCCTCTATGAATCCAAATATTTAAGGCTAATTGGAGATCACCCCATATATCTCAGCATGCCATAGTCATGAGAAGGAAGGAACCCTAAAGTGGAGCCCTCACCTCTCCCAAGATGTTTGTTGGGGCAACTACTAATATTCCATGTAGTATATTATAGCGTCGCTCCTCGAAATATATGGGTAAATTGACAAGTGGGTGTTACCCAAAGGTAGGCATGTCCCACACAATACCAGTGGTGATAGGACAGTATCAGACTGTGCAAAGACACGCCCCCATCTGGTAACGCCCATTTGACAATTGACTCAAATTTATTAAGGAGGAACAGAGTAACATAGAATTCTAAGAATATTAATTTATATCACAGTAAATTCAATTATTTACAAAAATACATCAGAAGATGAACAAACAGCCCTGGGATACTCCACCCATGATGGATATTACCCAGATATCTTCATCAGTAGTCAACTGGGCCTTACCAACGATGGACCCGGTATAGCATTGTATATGGAAGCCACAACGCACATAGATGTGAACATAGATGTCAATGAATAGGGGAAGAAGAGTCAAAGCTTGAGTTAGCTCTACTCCCTGCAACTTTATCATGTCCAACATTTCTGATTAGTCCACAACCAAAGAGTTGACAGATCATTTTATGATAGTTGGAGGTCACACACTTGTTCCTATTTACATCTTGAGTTGTTTTCTACATAACAGTATTCATGTAACCTAAAATTAGAGTTCAACCAATTGCACCCTCCTGCAACTTTAACTCTCCTAGCTGTATTTCCACTTTCCTGGATGACAGCAACACTCTACCATTTCCATTGAATAAAGTCGTTGAACAAAAAAATTTTGCATCAGTGATCATATTCACGTTGACTTTACTAATTAATTTTTACTAATTTTTTACTAGTATTTTTCCTGACCTTGAGCCTCATCCTGCCTTTTTACTCCATTTCCTGAGCTGCGTCCACAATTCTTTTTGGCACACATTCTGGCCCTATTTTGTAAGCCGCTACTCATTACAGATATAGAAGTAGAGAAATTTGATCTTGTACGACCTCTGACTGCATAGAAATCCAGCAGAATTATGAATGCAGCTCTGGAGCAGACATGTAATTCCAAGTATTTGCTGAACATTATATGCAGATTTATACTGTGTGATTTGGAGCTATGTTTTTGGAACCGCCATCATCATTTTCTTTCTAACAACCTATCGATTAACCACATATAATCTGATACTTGCAATAGTAACCATTGCCTCAAAATTTGCATATTAAAAAAAATCATAAAAAGAACCCTGCATATGTGCCACGTATCTTATGTGTTGTCCGGAAAGTGCACTGCATGTGTCGTGACTTTGTTCCATTCGCTCAACTGGAGTCATCTCTGTGTTTGTGAGTGTTGACCGCTTGTCTGTCGCTGACCTTTGACCTGAGGTCGCCTCCGCTTACCCGTTACCTGCAGAGCGAATGGCTTCCTCACCGCCGGCCCCTGCACATCATGCACTCCATGACCACTTTTTTACTCTCTTGTTGGGTTCTTCCATGTACAAATATTTTTGCTCTTGTCTTCTGTTTCTATTTTTTTTTATTATTTTATTTTGTTGTTCCTGTGTTCCTTTACCTGCGCCTCTTTCCCCGCCTCCCCTTCCATCGAGCACAGCGGAGATGAGATATCGCCCCAGTGGTCGGATACCTGTTACAACTATCCTTCCCCTGAAGAAGACAGACCCCTATCGTACCCGAGCTCACAGCACCCTACCCTCCATCCTCACCCTCCAAAAGCTCCTCCATCTGCAAAGCCTGACGCCACCTCTACCTTTCGGTGGTCCGGCTACAGCCAAACTTTGCCTCCTTCCCCTCCAAAGCTTGACATAAACTCCAATCCCAAACCTTGCTTCTTACACCTCACTAAGCAAAGCTCCCTGACTGATCCTCACGCTTCTGAGCCTAACGTCTCACCGCTCTACATCAAAACCCCACTCGTCCTAACCAAACCCGACCCATCTGGTCCCCCTAACCTTCCCACTATGTCAGCCTCGCCCCCATGGCTCAGCTGTTCCTGCTCTCGAGACAAGGGAACCAAGCTGACTAGGTAATTCATTACAGGTTTGATATATTGTCATTGTGAAATCTGCAGCTCCGTGGGAAAAGGATGATGCATTGAAAGACTTATCTTAGGGGGGAAAAAAACCAGAGTATACGCATTGCCAGGTAATCATCCAAAGAGCCGAGATGAATTCAGCAGTTTTTGCGGCGGCTTCATTTTAAAGCTGCAGCAAATCCCCTCAAGGGCCTCGTGAGGCTTAAAATATCCACCAAGTATGAAGGAAATAAATTTCTCTGCTAAAGGGACAAAGTGACTCAGCCGCATGAGTCAGTCCCATGAAGACGAATGTCAGGCGCTTATTGTGAAACTAAAAGATTCTCAAAAACGAGCAAAGTTGCAGCATGGCGCTTCGAGGCTTTAGATTGAGGTTACTTAGTTATATGTAAGATGATGAGTTTCAACCGATCTTCCTCTATTAACATCAAGTAGACAAATTGGCCCCAGATACTATTTTTTTATTTCGTAGGAGTCTTTTATTTCGTCTAGTAAGCAGGCCTTTGTGTTTGTTGTTAGTAGCTGCAGGACTGTGAAAAATTCCAGGATTTATATTATTCCAAGATTGGAGCTTCTCCAGGTGCACCAGCGGTGTGTCCTCACACTGCTGCGCTCTTAGCTCTCAGTCGTCCCCTCCTCTGTTCTTGTGCCCTGACGTGGTGCTGCAGGGGAATTAAGCACACAATGTGGTGGTATTTTTGATTATTGTAGCTGAGGGTATAAGTATCAGATTGATGTGGGGAGTTTAATAGTTCATGAACGGACCCGATGGTCGGGTTCAGCGTTTTTTCGGGTGGCCGAACATTCCCCCTGGCCAGCCTTAGTCATAGCTAGTTGATGGGGGCGTCAATTTGCCGGATTGGTTGCTTGGCCGCCAATCCTCAGTATCTGGCGGCCAAGCAACCAATCCGGCAAATTGACGCCCCCATCAACTAGCTATGACTAAGGCTGGCCAGGGGGAATGTTCGGCCACCCAAAAAACGCTGAACCCGACCATCGGGTCCGTTCATGAACTATTAAACTCCCCACATCAATCTGATACTTATACCCTCAGCTACAAACTCGAACGCCACACCTTCGGGTCTGCTCATCTCAGTGCAGGATTGAGGTGCTAGCGCCCCACCATTCTGATACTGCTGATCCTGAGAATAGAATAGCTTTTTTCTTGTAGCATCTTATGAATTGTGTATATATATATATATATATATATATATTATATATATATATATATATATATATATTAGGTTCCGATGTACCCACTAGTTGAACATTGTCCGGACACAGTACAGATGCATTAGATTATACAATGTACAGGGTAATTTGGGTTCTACTGGCTAATTTGTTATTTGCTGTAGCATATTATCCTATTGGTCTTAATTTGCTACTTTTTATATAAGAAGACTTTTTAGATGGATTATATTAGCAGGATAACTTTCTGCTTATGCTGCTCCAACTGATGCTCCGCAACCTTGATGGTCTTGTCCAGGATTAAAAAAAATGTAGTAATATTTACCTGTCTCCATTCCATTGCTGCAGCTCTGGACTTGCTTGTTTCAGTTTGTGCACAGAGACCAGGACTGCAGCGCTGGAACAGAGGGAATGAGAATTGAGTATATCTAAAACTTTTTTGTAACCTACAGCTATCCCTTCTGCTGACCACAAGTTTTTTGATCCCGAACAACCCCTGCAAGGAAGTTGGATTTCTTCTCTTGGCCATTAAATTAGGGAATCTGTACTGTGCCCTCTTGAAGCTGAGGGACAAACTGCTAAAGATGAAGTTTTCCCAAACAACCTATAATAAAATTTATTATGTATTAGTAGAAGTAACTTAGTCTAAATCCATTCTGATAGGAAATTCCGATTTTTAGTGTAAGTAGTGTAGATATGATTTGATCATGTATTCTGCAGTTTGGTTCGTCGCACCTCTTTTTACAAAGCTTACGGTTTTATTTTTCAGTACATTGAAAGGAAAGGAGCTTTCTCCTGTATCTGGGCCAAAGGGAAGTCCTAGCACTGGTCATATGGTCTCCGCAGGCGGAATGGGGCTGAACCAGCTATCAACAGAGCAGAGTCCTCATTCCCTTAGGAAAGGTACATTTCGATTGCAACTTGGTAGGTAGTGGCAGAAGAGGATGGTCCTCTCCTTGCCGCTCTTATAGACACTCTTGCCATTGTGATTGGACACTTGATGACCTCCTATAACATCTTTTTTTTCTCTGTCCATAGTGTCTAAGAAACTAGCACCTGTTCCACCCAAAATCACGTACACACAGACAGGGGCAGTGTCAGATCAGTCAACGGGTCAACCTTCTCCCGTCAGTCTTTCCCCAACCCCTCCTAGCACCCCATCCCCCTATGGACTCAACTACCAAGGTTCCCTTGCTTTGACGCCGAGCCTGGCGTCTCCTCCACCGGTGACCAGCACTTTAACAAAATCCCGTCCTACTCCTAAACCAAGACAGAGACCCTCACTTCCCCCTCCACAACCTCCCACAAGTCAGTCTGCTTCCAGCCCTCAGTCTTCAGAGAACAGTCTCTTAGATGGCCTGTCTCCAGGAGATAGTATGTCTACAGGTAAGTAGTCCTTGTTGGCATGTGTGTCTCCCAGTATTAAAAAAAAAAAAAATCACAACCTTGTTTTATATTTAAGGGAGAAAATTAAAAATAATGCCAACTTTTTGAGTTAGTTTTATAAAAAATCTTTTTTAAAAAGCCAATTTATTTTACTGTCCATCTCCCACCAACAAATAGAACTAAGAGTTTCTGTTTTTGTTTTTTTTTTTGTTCTTTTTTATGTTGTGTTCCCTCTGTCTCCCCCTCGTTCTCCCTTCCCGTTTCCTCGCAGCCGTTTGACGTGAGTGGCGCTGTGTTGGATATGTGTGAGGGGGAATCTCCTGGTAAGCTGGAGCTCCAACCGTTTCACACCCACCTAGACCATATGCTACCAGTAGTCTTGAGCAACCAAAATGTAACTATCAAACATTCCACACCTTGTCATTACATCTTCTCTAGAACTCTCACGGATCATCATAACTTCATGATTTTTTTGTTTTCTGCCTCAACAGTAAAGTAAGCTCCAACTTTTGGTACTATGTCACAGTTTAAATTTACATATAATGTTGAGTTACGTGTTGCCTTATACTCCAGTCACAACTAAAGCAAAATTCTAAGTCTGGTGACTTCTAAGAAAATATGGTGACTATACACATGGGATGAAAGTCAGAGTCGTACCAGCCAATGATCTAAAGAGTGGTTGTCCCAACTCTCCACCAATGACATATGTCGAAAGAAAGTTGGATCGGACATGGATGAGACTGGACTATAAGAACACTCAAAAACAGTGAAAAAAATATATATATTACACTAATAAATCTCAATAAAAGATTCTCAACAAAAAGGTATAGTTTCTAGGTAAAATATTTCTCGCCCCTCACAAGTATCTTATGGGGCTGTTGTTAGAGGGCAATTTTCCATAAAAAAACATAGAAAGCCCCTTATAATCGGATTTGGTTGCCCATCACTGCTACACTTGCCTTTATCCCATCAGTCAATGCTTCTACACATAGCTGTCGCAATGAGAGTCCTGATAATTTTTTTTTTCCCTTAAAAGTTTTTGAAAATGAACATGCAATCTACCGGCCATATCACTGTAATCTCACGGTCATACGTGGCACACGCTAGGCACTCCGGCATGTTCATTTTCAGGAGAACTTGCCAAAGCTGACCCTGTATGTTAAATTTAATTTGCCTTTGTTTCCTTTGGGGGGGGATGCCTATTTTTGGAAAGTTTTTATATGGACCCCTGACGGCTATATGTACAACCCCAGCACTAACTCTCCCACTGGCGGCAGCCTTCGCATGAGTCTGCAAGCCCAAAAATTTGCATGGCTTGGTCTCTCGTATCGCCTGTTTTATAAAAGGCCACCAATGTAAGGACCCTATTGGGATGATCTGTAACGTTCTACCCCTTGTTTCCAGATGTTTTGGTCGTTCCGTTGGTTGTTGAAGGCTTTGTGTAGTTAGCCGTGTCGGTGAGATGTCTGGGTCTTTTTTGCCGTTGTGTTGGTTGTAAAATCAATCGTACTTTGTGGTGGTGTTGGTTTGAAGACAAATTAGCTGTGATATACAGTATGTAGAGAATAGAAAAACTTGGCGGTCAATTTTCAAAAACTGAGCCACCTGTCTTGTGTGTAGATTAGATCTATTAGATGAAGGCGTGGAGCACTGATGAGCTTTAGAAGAATTCGGACATGTTTTTTTCCTAATTTTGGAAGAGTCTTTTTATAGAAATTTCTGGACATTCATGCTTGGTATAATCTGACTTAAATTTTATTTTAGATTTTTTTTTTAAAAAAACCCCTCCAAATGAGTGCAAACACTTGGATGGGAATGAGGAGTAGCATGGGCGTGTGCCATTGCATATGGCATCACCTGCCCAAGAAGAAGCGGCAGCGCATGTCTCTACAAATGGATGATCAGCGATAGAACCTGGTTTGCTCTTTAATTACTTATCCTAAGAATGGCTCCTCAATATCATAGCTCCAAAAAATTCCTTTAAACGTGGTCCCTGTTCTATTTGCTATTTCCATGTATGTGCCTTCTTGATAGCCGTGTGCACTGTGCCTACAGCTTGATCAAGCTTCAGGGGCATTTAGTCCAAAAAAAATAAACAAAAATCACTTGCCAAAAATTTTTGATCAGGTCTAATTTGAACCAATAAGAAAGACCCTTGTTTTTTTTTGGTTTATTTTTTAAATTCAGCATAATATTGAAGGAATCCATTCATAGTATGATAGGAGATTAGCTTGAATGAAGACTTGGGTCTATCAAGTCCAAACAATCACAGGGGCTCATTTACTAAGGGTCCGAATCGCGCATTTTCGTCGGGCTTCCCGAATATTTCCGATTTGCGCTGAATTGCCCCAGGATTTTGGTGCACGCGATTGGATTGTGGTGCATCGGCGCTGGCTTTCACGCAACAGAAATCAGGGGGTGCGGCCGTCGGAAAACCCGACGGATTCGGAAAAACCGTGGAATAAAAAAAAAAAATTGGTGTCGCAAGAATAGCGCTCACAAACACCAGGAAGAAGCAGGTGAACTCCGGCGGACCTTGGCGCAGCAGCGACACCTAGTGGAAATCGGGCCCAGCAAGCTCCGAATCAATGTCGGACAACCCGCCGTGGGATTGCGAATGCACCGGGTAAGTAAATGAGCCCCAAAGTGTTGATATAGAGGAAGACAAAAATCCCATAAGGCTACATGTACAATTTCCGAGCCACATGCAACAGACAATGTGCTGTTGCTTGTGGTCCGTAGGACATTGACGGGTGAGCACCGTTCATTTCACCAACGTTCATTGAAGATCGTTACTACGACCTGCTCTACGACGGCACAGTTCACGGTGCGGTAAGATACATGTCTGTGCACAGTAGAAGTCAATTTACCATTTGCACCGCACATTTACATTTGTGTGTGTGAAGGTCTAAGGCTAATGCCCATCACTACCTTTATCTTGCCCGACTTCAAATATGACCACTAGGAGACATCCTTGGACCAACCATTCTAAGAATCTTGTTCCCTTAATGTTATTTTTAATTTTCAAGTAAGACATCCCAACCCCTCCTGACTCTGTACCATCTATCAGCCACCACCCATAGTTCATAGTCTGAATTCTCTATGATGGTGGAGAACCTCCATTCTTCTAGGTGTTGACGATGGGTTGCTTGAGTATGAGTTTGGGTAGATGAGAAGGTGTAGATTTGTTGTACCGTGGCAGGTGGTAAAGATGGAAATTCAACTCAAAATACTCAAGGCCGTTCACCCTTGGACATTGCTTTATCCATCGTAATCACGTAAAATAAAAAATACTTACATCCAAAAAACAAACAAATATGTATATACTTATACGTAATATCCCCCATTGCTTTCCAGATATCATCCATTTTGACATTCCATCTATTCTCATTGAAATCGATACTGCCTTGAAACGTGATGCCATGAAACAGGAACAACAGAGGCGCGCCGCCGAAGGCAGGACGGAATCGGATGAGGAATCGGAGAGCACAGCCCTCTGACATTGAGCTCAACGTGTGCCCACCACGATCAACAGCCAAACTTGTGCCAATCTGTAAATGAGCCCCGGTCTGGTGTTAACAGGGGGTGCCTTTGTTAAAGGATATTTATCTATCTATTTTTCTTTAGGTAGGCCTGACCACAATCGGGCCTTGAATATTTCTTCAACTCTTAAAAAAAAAAACACCTAATTTGGAAAATATTTTTAAAAAATCGTCCATTTCTATGACAAGTCAATGTTGAAACCCTACAAACACATAATATCCTTGGATCTTCTAAGCTGGAGTGATTATATTTTTTATTTTTCATAAATTGTGGCTGATCTTAGACCCTTAACGGTCCTTGTAGAGTAAGAATAATACTTTCCTTCTAAATGCTGCAGTGTATGGCTGTGATCCGTTATTGCCTTGACTATGTACTACGTGGAGAGTGATTTATGTTTTGTAGTTGAGATATTTATGGTTCATGGGGGGTTTTTGGTGCTTATTTTCATTTTGAGGTCTCAAAAA
This sequence comes from Engystomops pustulosus, assembly GCA_019512145.1. NCBI lineage: Eukaryota > Metazoa > Chordata > Amphibia > Anura > Leptodactylidae > Engystomops > Engystomops pustulosus. The sequence goes on from WNYA01000567.1 coordinate 100,963, forward strand.
AAATATTTAAAAAAAAACTCCTTAAAATTTTACAAAAGAAGGTTCAAAAATGGAACATTTCAAAAATGGAATCGTGAAATATTAGATCTTATTTCATACACTTGCATATTTTAAAACCTGCCTAAAATTATTTCTCCAAATGAAAAATCCTCAGCCTCTATAGAGATAAAAGAGGATCTTTTAGCCCCTCCCCCAATGCCAACTCTTTGCTTTATGGCATCAGGGGCAGTTGGAATTTTTTTCAAGTCCTCAACGATCCCAAAAAAATTGTGACATCAAGTTTTGGCCTCCGATATGCAAATTAGGCTGGCGACCGTCACAGGGGAAGTTATAAATTGTTGGATCCGCCCACCCCCAGGACCACCCCTCTGACAGGAAAGAGCCTATTGGGAAATTAAAGTAGTATCCCAGATAATTGTTCAGAAATAGTGGTTGCTGGAATTGATGGAGATGCAAAAAGTTGTAGTTGGGGAAATGGTGAAAGTTCCTAATAACAAATAAATTAATTTTTTAACTTTTGGAACATAGTTGTTTTTGTTCATTTTAGTATTTATTTAGAATGTTTCTTATTTGAATTTCATTTTTAAAGTTTTTAGAATTTTCCTTAATTTTTCGGGTGAAAAGGAATTAAAAAAATCTATAAAATTCAATAAAAGTATTCAATAAAAGTCATAAATTTACTACCATTTTAATTAAAACCATCAACATTCGTGCCAAATTATTTATTAGAATTTTTTTTTACGATTTTCAAAAGTAAATCTGAAAATAATTAGATTCAATTTAACTAAAAATATACTAATTTTAAAGAGTTTGTTTTCATTGTTTTCATTATTTTAATTGCCTCATTATTTAATTTTTTTTTCATTTTGTAATTATTATTTTTTTAAATCCTAGTTTAATTATGATTAATTGAAAACATCCATACCCACATAAACACACGGAACTAACTTTCAAAAACTTTTTTGACCCATTTAACGGCGGGATAAAATGACACCCCCTTTATACCAGAGAATAAATCTGCTGCCTGTACATATTTTAAATGACAGATTACCTAAAAAAATATTTATCCTTAATATATATACGATTAATTCTAATCATCTTTTGTGGTTTCTACGGGCCCGTTGATGAGTTTCATTGAAGAAGAAAAAATATTTTCTAAAAATAAAAAAATTCTCTCTATATATATAGATATCTATGGAAAAAATTGCTATATGATTTTTTTTTTTTTATTTTTTTTTTTTTTTAGCTTGTGTATGCGTGAGTGTATGAGGTAAGGTGTTACTGGTCTATTATAGGAAAGCTTATGGTGTTGGATTATGTATATATGTATTTGTTATCTATAGAAGATTCTAATGTATAATTGTAAAGAAAGATAAAATACTCCCCTTACCCGGCTGTAAATAATAGAAAAAGTCCATCGTCCCTTCTCTCATCTCCGATTTTATATATATTTTTCCTGTCACGCCTAAAATGTTTACATTTTATCTTAAGCAATGGTCGAAAAAAATATATAGAAGACCCTGTGGTTTTTTTTTATTTTTTTTTTTATTATTATTTCTTTGCGAACAAACTTTTGCCAAAATTTGGTAAAGTTTGTTTCTAAAGGTAATTGTGAATTTGCCTCTTTGAACAAAAATAAATATTTAAAAAATTGTGAATTCTCCCGCACTGTTTCCTTCCTCCATCCGACCCTCAACCTAGACTTACGAGAAGAGAATTTTTTTTTTTTCTTCATCCTCAAAAATATAGACAATATTCTGGTGGAATCTATGAAGACAATTCAATATAATAAAAGTGAAAAAAAAAGTGGACACCAATGTTACAATAAAACGGGAGAAACCATGAAATATTGGTTGAATTTGGAATTTTTGGGGAATTTTTTTTTTTTTCCTTTTTGAAATAAAATATTCAGTCGCCCCTGTATGTGTTACCTATGGAGGTTCCTATGCACAATTCTCTCACCTGGCACCATGTTTATTCGTGTAAAATCGTTTCGTTGTACAGAACTACCAACCATGTATGCAACACGTCTAAGGAAACACCCAAGACTCTGCCGGAAATATCACGTCAACTCTTTTTGGTATTTCAGCGCGGACAGTCTCCGGATTTCACGTTGGGGCGACAGCCTTCTATGTTGTGTCTGAACATGTGATAATCCTGGCAATTATTATATTGTATCTGTGCGTACACATCTGTGGTAACACCAACAGGACCTAAACCATAGCTTATCCCCCCCAGAGCCCAGGCTCCAAAGTTGTCTTTTTTTATATTAAAAAAAAAAAATCTAATAAATATGTATAAAAATAAAAAAAACTTTATTGTTTCATTTATATTATGGTATAACACATGGGGGAGGGATTTGTCATGGTTTGTACACGTGAAAACAGGCATACAAGGTGTGATTTAGTCGCAATTGTCATCATATAGCCAGGAATTATGAATACTCCGCCCCCTTTAAGCCGTTTGGGCGGGTAGGGGGAGGTGCCAGGCTTTGCAATGGCCCCACACAATGCTTTCATCATATAGCCAGGAATTATGAATACTCCGCCCCCTTTAAGCCGTTTGGGCGGGTAGGGGGAGGTGCCAGGCTTTGCAATGGCCCCACACAATGCTTTCATCATATAGCCAGGAATTATGAATACTCCGCCCCCTTTAAGCCGTTTGGGCGGGTAGGGGGAGTGCCTCCCTTTACTACTAAAATACCCCTAGCGGCCTCCCTTTACTACTAAATTACCCCTAGCACCCTCCCTTTAAATATAATATAATAATAAACTTACATACTTACCCAGTGATGTCTTCTTCCCTGTAGCTTTACAGCAGGCGGCTCGGCTCTTCCAGGTTGCACCGCGCGCCTCGTGTCACGTGACTGACGTGACCTGACGTCAGGTCGCCTCAGTCACGTGACGAGCAGCGCGCATTGCAGGCTGGAGGAGCCGGAGGAGTTGCAGAAGGTGGGCGGACCAACGCGGCACCGGACAGGTAAGCAAGGGGCAGAAACACAGGGACGGGGGCGGGACATTAACACAGCGGCAGCACATTACACAGGGACATTAACACAGGGGGAGCACATTGCACAGGGACAGAAACACAAGGACGGGGGCGGCGGGACATTAACATAGGGGTAACACATTACACAGGGAGGGGGGCGGACAGCGGGCGCTGGGCGGCCGCGTGTCAGCAAAAATGACTACGCGTGTCAGTGCTGACACGCGTGTCATAGGTTCGCCATCACTGCCATAGTATATAGTGAGCCCCATGCCTCAAATATAGCTAGCCAGACCCTACCCTCCAGAATATTGCTAGCCAGTCAACTGCCCCTTGTATATAGTTATTCAGCCCCCTGCCCCCAGTATATAGCCTGACAGTCCCCTGCCTCCAGTATACAGCCAGTCCCCTGCCTCCCATACATAGCCAGCCCCAAGTATATATCCTGTCAGCCCCCAGCATTTAGCTTGCCAGCCCCCGGCCCCCCAGTATATAGCCAGCCAGCCCCCTCTTATATAACTAGCTAGCCAGACCCATGTATATAGCTATCTAGCCAGCCCTCTGTATATAGTTAGCCAGCCCCCCATATATATCTAACCAGCCAGCCCCCATATATAGCTAGCAAGAGCAGAGAAGCATCAAGGCTCCAGCCATTGGACCAATCCTTCTCCTTTCCCCAACAATCCACAGTCACCCAAAACAAATACCTGAAACATATAGAACTAATGTATTTAGACCTTAACCCCTTAAGGACACAGGGTTTTTTCGCTCATTTCTTGCTCTCCACCTTCAAAAATCCATAACTTTTTCATTTTTACGTGTACAGACCTGTGTGAGGGCTTATTTTGTGCGTAACAAATTTTACTTTCCCGTAATGTTATTTATTTTAACATGCCGTGTACTGCGAAAAAAAATTCCAAATGTGGAAAAATTGAAAAAAAAAACGCACATGCGTCACGTTCTGGTGGGCTCAGTTTTTACGACTTTCACTCTTCGCTCCAAATAACACGCCTACTTTATTCTTTGGTTCGGTGCGATCGCGGTGTTACCAAATTTATATAGGTTTTATTGTGTTTTAATACATTTTCAAAAATTAAATGAATGTGTACAAAAAAGAAAAAAAATGATTTGCCATTTTCTGAAGCTAATAAGTTTTTCATACTTTGGCGCACGGAGCTGTGTGAGGTGTCATTTTTTGCGAAATGAGCTGACGTTTGCATTGCTACCATTTTGAGGTCTGTGCGACATTTTGATAATTTTTTATTCCATTTTTTATGTGATGTAAAAAGGTGTAAAAGTCCCCGTCCCGTGTTTTTCGTTCTTTCTGCCCCCCTGCTTACCTGTCCGGCGCCGCGTTGGTCCGCCCACCTTCTGCAACTCCCTCCGGCTCCTCCAGGCTGCAATGCGCGCTGCTCGTCACGTGACTGAGGCGACTCTCTCAGGTCAGTGTCATCACGTGACCCGAGGCGCGCGGTGCACACCTGGAGGAGCCGAGCCGCCTCCAGTAAAGCTCAGGGAAGAAGACATCACTGGGTAAGTTTATTATTTATTATTATATTATTTTAAAGGGAGGGTGCTAGGGTATTTGTAGTAAAGGGAGTGCGCTAGGGGATTTTAGTAGTAAAGGGAGGGCCGTAGTGGTAATTTTAGTAGTAAAGGGTGGGTCTAGGGTATTTTAGTAGTAAAGAGGGTGCTAGGGGTAATTTAGTATAAGGGAGGCCGCTAGGGGTATTTTATAGTAAAGGGAGGCCGTAGGGGTATTTTATAGTAAAGGGAGGCCGCTAGGGGTTTTTTGTAGTAAAGGGGGCCGCTAGGGGTATTTTAGTAAAGGAGTCGCTAGGGTATTTTAGTAGAAAGGAAGGCGCTGGGGTATTTTAATGTAAAGGGAGGCCGCTAGTGTATTGTAGTAAGGAGGCCGCTAGGGGTATTTTAGTATAAGGGAGCCGCTAGGGTATTTTAGTAGTAAAGGGAGGCCGCTAGGGGTATTTTAGTATAAAGGGTAGGCCGCAGGGGTATTTTAGTAAGGGAGGCCGCTAGGGGTATTTTAGTAGAAAGGGAGGCCGCTAGGGGTATTTAGTAGTAAGGGAGGCGCTAGGGGTATTTTAGTAGTAAAGGGAGGCCGCTAGGTGTATTTTTAGTAGTAAAGGGAGGCCGCTGGGACGTGTATTAGTAAAGGGAGGCCGCTGCTGGACATGTTATTAATAGGGGAGGCCGCTGCTGGACATGTATTTATTAAAAGGGGAGCCGCTGCTGGACATGTTTTATAAGGGAGGCCGCTGCTGGACATGTTATTACAAAATTAGGTTTTTCCTAAGGTGACACAGCACCCGAGTTATGCTTGTTTTATTTGGCGAATTTGACACACCTAGCTCAAAGGTTCCCATCACTGCCATAGTCTTATCTTGTACGTTACAACTGTGTGACAAGGCCTCTCTGATCGTCATTAGTAGCTGTCATAGCAATCTTCGCTCTACCCTCCCCTATGGAAAGTTGAGTGTACAGTCCAAAAAGTTTAATCATACAACAAGTGAATTCTGGGGAGAGACAGAAATACACATCATTCCCAGCATATTACATGGTATAATGGAACGAAAGATTTCCGGAATGTGCAGATAAATGATACATATATTCGAGGTAAAAGTACAAGATAAGAGTAACAGAAAGTTTTGTGGAGCTTCTATTAGCAAAAACTAGATTATTTTTAGAGCAATGATCGGGAGTTAAAAAAAAGAAAAATTAACAAATTAAATCTGTTTTACTTTTTTTTTTTGCTAATGCCCTAACATTTTGTTTTTTCAACAGATCGTGTCTGGCACCCCTGTCCATTTGACACCACTCAGACCCGGTCCCTTCAATAACAGATCACTAATATACATGAGTCAGGTCTATATACTAGCGGACTATGTAGTATAGTACTATGCATATTAAGGGATGGAAAAAATTCTAAATTTTCTAAAAATAAAAAAAAAATCTCATTTTTTGAAAATTGTTTGTCCCAATTATTGTATGACCAGAGTGCAGTTTTATGCATGTATGATCAGGTATTAAAAAATGTTGTATGAAAAATTTTTTTTGTGGCAAATTAATTTTAATTGGACCTGTACACATAAACGCGATTTCCATAGAAGTAGGCCCTATTCCTGGCCGTGTTTGAGGCCCCTTGCCTTCTCATGGAAGTCTATGGGGTCATGAAAAATATAGACGCCACACAGGCCGCATCCATGTGCGCTCTGTATTTGTGTATCATTTGCTGGTAACACAAACATGTGACCCTTCCAGAGATTGGGACAAGGTAGTAACATCAATTTCCAGCCTTCAAGAGTACCTTTAAAAGGTTTTTTATTTTTCACAAATCAATATCTCTTAGGATGAAAAACAACTTTGCCTATTATCTTTATTACCTATAATTAGTAGTTTCTTTGCAATAGCCCTCAGATTACCTCATTGCTGCAGTGGCTGCCTCCTCTCCATGTGCTGATAGGCCTTATGTTGTGTACACTTTGTTTCTTGTTGGTTTCCTGGGAGGGGAGGAGCTGCTGCTCCCTGCTCACAGGGGAAGAGGTCATGTACAGTGAATGTAGCAGAGCTGGATTTGTAGGCCGATATCTCCTGCACAGAATAGTGAGGTACAAGATCTCCCCTGTTCCCTATCAGTCCCTCCATCCCGTCTGTGATTCTACAGAACTTTATCTGTCTGTCTCTGCTCTTCTCACTGCTCACTTCCCCCACCTTGTAGATAAGCTATTAACCCTTACTGCTCACAAAGCACAGGCTATAGACTGCATGTAACTGGGTTACTTATGATTAATTTCACTTATTACATGTCCCCTGTTCATCCATGTAATGGAAGCTGCCAGGCTGGTCACTATATACATCCTGGATGTGCTGTGTTCAGTGGATTTACTTTTGGGAAATTAAATGGATTTGATACTAAATTACTTTGAGAGAGAACACAATGCATCATGGGGTCAGTGGGCAAGCTAACTGGCCTCAGCCTGAGGGCAATGACTGACAGACATTAGTCTCCACCCACTTCACCTCTGGTGAGAAAGATTCTTGTCAACACTTTCAGAACAGAATATGTCATAACTTGGGAAAGAAAAGGACGAGCAGGTAGCCTAATACTTGACTATTATTGTGGATCTTAATATTTTTTAACAGCGCCTACCAGATCGACTTTAGGACCAACTACATTCTGGCCATGCAGAAACGGTTTTAGGAAGTATTTGAAATTTTCAGAAAAGGCTGTAAAAAAAAAAAATTTAAATAAATAACAACAAATAAAAACTTTAAAGTGTAAAGTCACATTTGATACACTAAAATTCTAAGAAAAGTAAATTCTAAAAAAAAAAAAATTGTGCTGTAAAAATATATTAAAAAAGAATTTTGGAGAACATAATTTAAAAATAAAAACATTTTCATTGAAACAAAATATACATGGAGATTTGTTATTGCATGTGTATTAGAGGAATATGGGGTAGGAATGCATTGTGTTGGGCCACTGCAAAGCCTGGCACCTCCCCTACCCCCCACCAACGCTTAAAGGGGCGAGTATCATAATTCCTGCTATATGATGAAAGCATGTTGGCCACTGCAAGCCTGGCACCACACCCCCCGCACCCACCCCCCCCCTCACAAACTAACATCCCCAAAGACACCAACCACTGCACCTTCCCCTACCTCAAGTCTAACTTCGTGATAATGCCTTCTATATTATAACATGTGTTCCACTCAACCTGTCACATCCCCCTACCCGCCAAACGGCTAAAGGGCGATTATTCATATTCCTGTGCTATATGATGCAATGCGACTAATCCCACCTTGTATGCTGTTTTCACTGTACAAAACATACAATCCTCCCCATGTGTTATACATAATATAAATGAAAACAATAAAGTTTTTTTTATTTTTAATACATATTTTAGATTTTTTTTTTTTAATATAAAAAAAGACAACTTGGAGCCTGGCTCTGGGGGGATAAGCTATGGTTTAGGTCTGTTGGTTACCACAGATGTGACGCACAGATACAATAAAATAATTGCCAGGATTATCACATGTTCAGACACAACATAGAAGGCTGTCGCCCAACGTGAAATCCGTAGACTGTCCGCGCTGTAAATACCAAAGAGTTGACTGATATTTCGGCAGAGTCTTGGTGTTTCCTTAGACTGTTGCATACATGGTTGGTAGTTTTGGTACAACGAACGATTTCACGAATAAACATGGGGCCATTGGAGAGAATTGTGCATAGAACCCCAAGGTATCACATACAGAGGGCACTGGATTTTATTTCAAAAAGCCAAAAAAAAAATTCCCCAAAAATTCCAACAATCTCAATCAACAAACACCAATATGTTATGGTTTCTATTCTACGTTTTTATTGTAACCATTGGCCCACTTTTTTTCACTATTTTTTTTTCATTTTATATAGGAATTGTCTTCATATTCGCACCAGATATTGTCTATATTTTGAAGGATGAAGAAAAAAAAAAATTCTGTTCTCGTAAGTCCCAGTTGAGGTCGGATGGGAGGGAACAGTGCGGGCAATCACAATTTTTTAAATCATTTATTTTGTTCCAGAGGCAATCACAATTAACCTTAGAAACAAACTTTAGCCAATTTTGGGCAAAAGTTGTTCGCAAGAAATATAATAAAAAACAAATGTAAAATAAACACAGGGTCTTCTATTTTTTTTCGAACCATTGCTTAGATAAAATGTAAACATTTTAGCGTGACGAGAAAATATATATACTAATCGGAGATGAGAAAGGGACGATGGACTTTTTCTATTATTTACAAGCCGGGTAAGGGAGTATTTACTTTCTCTTTACAATAAACATTCGAATCGTCTATAGATAAAACTACATATAATACTATCCAACACCATAAGCTTTCCTATCATAGACCAGTACACCTGTACCTCATACACTCACCGCATACACAAGCCTAAAAAAAAATAAAAAATAAAAAAAAAAAAATCATACGCAATGTTTTCCATAGATATCATTACATAGGAGTAGAATTTTGTTTATTTTTAAAGAATATTTTTTTCTCTCAATGAAACCCTCAACGTGGCGCGTAGAAACCACAAAAGATGATAGATTAATCGTATATATATTAAGAATACATATTTTTTTAGGTAATCTGTTCATTTAAAATGTACAGGCACAGATTTATCTCTGGTAAAGGGGGTCATTTTTAATCATAAAATATCGCCGCGTTAAATGGGTCAAAAAAGTTTTTTGAAGTTCGTTCCCGGTTTTATGTGGGTATGGATGTTTTTCATTAATCATAATTAAACTAGGATTTAAAAAATAGATATATCAAAATGAAAAAAAAAATTAATAGTGATGGGCAATTCAAATAAGTGAAAACAATAAACAACTCTTTAAAATATATATTTTTTAGTTAAATTGATCTACTTATTTTCAGATTTACTTTTGAAAATCGTAAAAAACATTCATAAATAATTTGGCACGAAATGTGATGTTTTTAATTCAAAGGTAGTTAAAATTAATGACTTTTTTATTGATACTTTTATTGAATTTTAATAGATTTTTTTATTCCTTTTTCACCCGAAAATTAAGGAAAATTCTAAAACTTTAAACAATGAAATTCAAATAAGGGAACCATTCTAATAATACTAATGACAAAAACAACTATGTTCCAAAAGTTAAAAATTAATTTTATTTGTTATTAAGAACCTTTCATTCCATTATCACCTCAATCCTACCAACTAATTTTGCATCTCCATAATTCTCACGCACCACTATTTCGAACCATTCTCTGGGTCAACTACTTTAATTTCCCATAGATGCTCTTCCTGTCAGAGGGTGTGTCCTGGGGGGTGGGCGGAATCCAACAATTTATAACTTTCCCCCTGTGACGGTCGCCCAGCCTAATTGCATTATCGGAGGCCAAAACTTTGATGTCACAATTTTTTTGGGATCGTTGAGGACTTGAAAAAATTCGCAACTGCCCCTGATGCCATAAAGCAAGAGTTGGCAATTGGGGGGATGGGCTGAAAAGAATCCTCTTTTTATCTCGATAGAGGCTGAGGATTTTTCATTTGGAGAATATCTTTTAGGCAGTTTTAAAATCTGCAAGTGTATTAATAAGATCTATTTTCACGATCCATTTTTTGAAATGTTCCATTTTTTTAACACTTCTTTTTGTATAATTTTAGGGATTTTTTTTGAAATATTTTTTTTAGAACCCTCAAAAATGAAAATAAGCCCCAAAAACCCCCCCATGAACCATAATCTCCACTACAAACATAAATCACTCTCCCAGTAGTACATAGATCAAGGCAATAAATCAGGATCACAGCCATACACTCAGCAATTAAAGGAAGTATTATTCTTACTCTACAAAAAAAAGGAACCGTACAGGGCTACGAAGATCCGCCAACAATTATGTAAAAATAAAAAATACTAATCACTCCAGCTTAGAACGATCCAACGGATTTATTGTTTTGTTTTGTAGGGTTCCAAACATTGACTGTGTCATGAGAAAGGGACGATTTTTTAAAATATTTTCCAATTAGGTGTTTTTTGTTTTAAAGAGTTTGAAGAAATCAAGCCGATTGTGGTCAGGCCCTACCTAAAGAAAAATAGATAGATAAATATCCTTTAACAAAGGCACCACCCCTGTTAACACCAACCGTCGGGGCTCATTTCAGATTGTCCACAAGTCTTTGGCTGTTGATCTGGGTGGGCACAACGTTGAGCTCATGTCAGAAAGGTGGCTGTGCTCGCTCTCGACTTCCTCTCCTATTCCGTCCTCTCTTCGGCGGCGCGCCTCTTTGTTCCCTGTTTACAGGCATCACAGTTTCAAGGCATTATCGATTTCAATGAGAAAAATGGAATGCACAATGGATGATATATTCTGGAAAGCAATGGGGGATCTTACACGTATAATAATATACATATTTGTTTGTTTTTTGATGTAAGTATTTTTTATTGTTAGCTGATTACGATGGATAAGCAATGGTCCCCAGGGTGACGGCCTTGAGTATTTTGAGTTTGAATTATTCCATCTTTAACTCACCCCTGCCAGCGGTACAAACAACTAATACTACAACCTCTCATCTACCCAATCCTCCAATACTCAACGCAACCCCAATCGTCAACACCTAGAAGAATGAGGGTTCTCTCACCATCATAGAGAATTCGACTATGAACTACTGGGTGGTGGCTGAATTAGATGGTACAGAGTCAGGAGGGGTTTTGGATGTTCTTACTTAAACAATAATCAATAAACATTAAGGAACAACGAGTTCTTAGAATGTTGGTCCAAGGATGTCCTCCTATGGTCATTTGAAGTGGGCAAGATAAAGGTAGTGATGGGCATTACCTTAGACCTCACACACACAAATGTACATGTGCGGTGCAATGTTAAATTGACTTCTCTGTGCAACAGACATGTATCTTACCACACCGTGGAACTGTGCCGTCGTAGAGCAGGTCCCGTAGTAACGGATCTTCAATGAACGTTGGTGAAATGAACGGTGCTCCTCACCCGTCAATGTCCTACGGACCGACAGCAACAGCACCTTGTCTGTTGCACGTGGCTCGGAAATTTGTACATAGCCTTATGGGATTTTTTGTCCTTCCTCTATATCAACACTTTGTGGGCTCATTTACTTACGCGTGCATTCGCAATCCCACGGCGGGTTGTCCGACATTGATTCGGAGCTTGCCTGGCCCGATTTCCACTAGGTGTCGCTGCTGCGCCAAGGTCCGGCCGTAGTTCACCTGCTTCTTCCTGGTGTTTGTGAGTGCTATTCTTGCGACACCATTTTTTTTTTTTTATTCCAACGGTTTTTTCCGAATCCGTCGGTTTCCGACGGCCGCACCCCCCTGAATTTCTGTTTCGTGACAGCCAGCGCCGATGCACCACAATCCATCGGCGTGCACCAAAATCCTGGGTCAATTCAGCGCAAATCGGAATAATTCGGGAAGCCCTACGAAATGGCGCGATTCGGACCCTTAGGAAATGAGCCCCTGTTATTGTTTTGGACTTGATAGACCCAGTCTCATTCAAGCAATCTCCTATCATACTATGATGGATTCCTTCAATATTATCGTAATTTAAAAATAAACCAAAGAAACAAGTGTCTTTCTTATTTGTTCAAATTAGACCTGATACAAAAATTTTTGGCAAGTGATTGTTGTTTATTTTTTTTGGACTAAATGCCCCTGAAGCTTATCTAGCTGTAGGCACTGGCACACGGCTATCAAGAAAGGCACATACATGAAATATCAAATAAACAGGGACCCCACGTTTAAAAGGAATTTTTTTGAGCTATGATTTGAGGAGCCATTCTTAGGATCGTATTAAAGAGAAAACAGGTTCTATCGCGTGATCATCCATTTGGGAGAGACATGCGCTGCTGGCCGCTTCTCTTGGCAGGTGATTGCCATATGAATTGCACACGCCCATGCTACCTCCGTCTTCCCATCCAAGTGTTTGCACTCATTTGGAGGGTTTTTTAAAAAAAAATCTAAATAAAATTTAAGTCCAGATTATACCAACATGAATGTCCAGAAAAATTTCTATGAAAAGACGCTTCCAGATTATGAAAAAAACGGTCCGAATTCTTCTAACAATCAGTGCGTCCACCCTTCATCTAATAGATCTAATCTACACACAAGACAGGGCTCATTTTGTAAAAATGACCGCCAATTTTTTCTATTCTCTACATACCTGTATAGCACAGCTAATTTGTCTTAAAACCAACCCCACCCACATAAGGTAGACGATTTTTACAACCCACACACACGCCAAAAAGACCCAAATCTCAGCTACTTCACCGACAACGGCGCTACACAAAGCCTTCAACAACCACGGAACGACCAAACATCTGAAACAAGGGTAGAACGTTACAGATCATCCCAATAGGGTCCTTACACATTGGTGCCTTTTAATAAAACCAGGCCGATAAGAGAGACCACGCCATGCAATTTTTTGGGCTGCAGACTCAATGCGAAGCTGCCGCCATGGGAGAGTTAGTGCTGTGGGGTTTTTACTCATAGCCGTCAGGGGTCCCATATAAAAACTTCCAAAAATAGCCATTCCCCCCCCCCCCCCAAAGGAACATAAAGGCAAATTAAATTTACATACAGGTCACTTGGCAATTGTTCTCCTAAAATGAACATTCCGTAGTTCCTGCGTGTGCCACGTATGACCGTGAATTACAGTGCTTGGCCGGTAGATTGGCATGTTCATTTTCAAAACTTTTAAGGGAAAAAAAAACAATTATCAGGACTTCTCGTTGCGACAAGCTATGTGTAGAGCATTGACGATGGGTAAGGCAATGTAGCAGTGATGGGCAACCAATCCGATTATAACGGGCTTTTCCTATGTTTTTTTATGAAAATTGCCCTCTAACAAGCAGCCCCATAAATACTTGTGAGGGGCGAGAAATATTTACCTAGAAATCTATACCTTTTTTGTTGAGATCTTTATTGAGTTTATTTAGTGTCTATATCTATTTTTTCATCACTGTTTTTGAGTGTTCTATAGTCCGTCCTCATCCATGTCCCTATCCTCTTTCTTTCGACATAATGTCATTGGTGAGATTGTGACACACTCTTTAATCATGGACTGGTACGCTCCTGCTTTCATCCCAGTGTGATGTCACCATATTTTCTTAAGAAGTCCACCAACTTAGAATTTTGTTTAGTTGTGATGGGAGTAAATAAAGGCAACACGTAACTCCACATCTATGTAAATTTAAACTGTGACAAGTACCAAAAGTTGGCCTTACTTTAAACTGTTTGAGGCAGAAAACAAAAATCATGAAGTTTATTGATATCGCTGAGTTCTGAGAAGAATGTATGAAAAGTGTGGGTATGTTTCCTGTTACAATTTTGGGGTGCTCAAGACTAGCCTGGTAGGCATAATGGTCAGGTGGTGTGGACGGTTGGAGCTCCACTTACCATGAATTCCCCCTCACACATAATCCAACACAGCGCACTCACGCAAAAACGGCTGCAGGAAACGGGAAGGGAGAACGAGGGGGAACGAGGAAACAACATAAAAAAGAACAAAAAAAAAACAAAAACATAACTCTTAGTTCTATTTGTTGGTGGGAGCTGGACTAAAATAAATTGGCTTTTTAAAAAAAAAGATTTTTTTTTATAAAAACTAACTCAAAAAGTTTGCATTATTTTTTAATTTTTCTCCTTAAATATAAAACAGGTTGGGATGTTTTTTTTTTTAATATGGGATACACACATGACCAACAAGGACTACTTACCCTGTAGACATACTATCTCCTTGGACGGCCATCTAGAGATGTTCTCCTCTGAAGACTGAGGGCTGGAAGCACCTGAACTTGTGGGATGTTGTGGAGGAGGAAGTGAGGTTCTCCTGTCTTGGTTTAGGAGTAGGACTTGATTTTGTTACAGGGGGGAAGTTCTGGTCCCGTTGTAGTATGCCCTCCAGTCTCGCTTCAAAGCAGGGAACCTTTGAGTTGAGTCCGTAGTGGGATTGGGTTCTTAATGGAGGGGTTGGGTAAGACGGACGGGAGAGGTTTGACCCGTTGACTGATCGCACTGCCCCTGCTGTGTGTACGCGTACGTGATTTGGGTGGAACACAGGTGGCTAGTTTCTTATACCCTATGGACAAGAGAAAAAAAAGATGTTATAGGAGGTCATCAAGTGTCCAATCACATTGCAAGAGTGTCTATAAGAGCGGCAAAAGGAGAAGGACATCCTCTTCTGCCACTACCTACTCAAGTTGGGCATCGAAATGTACCTTTCCTAAGGGATGAGGACTCTGCTCTGTGATAGCTGGTTCGCCCCTCCGCCTCGGAGACCATATGCCATTGCTAGGACTTCCCTTTGCCCAGATAAACATGAGAAAGCTCCTTCCTTTTCAATGTACTGAAAATCAAACCGTACGCTTTGTAAAAAGAGGTGCTACGAACCAAACTGCAGAATACATGATCAATCATATCTCTCTACTTACACTAAAATCGGATGTCCTATCAGAAATGGTTTAGACTAAGCTACTTCACTCATACATAATCAATTTTATTAAGTTGTTTGGGAAAACTTCATCTTTAGTCATTTCCCTCGCTTCAGAGGGCAAAGTACCGATTCCTAATTTAATGGCAAGAGAAGAAATCCAACTTCTTCAGTGGGTTGTTCGGGATCAGAAAACTTTTGGCATCAGAGGGACAGCTGCTATTACAAAAAGTTTTATATATCTCATTCTGCATTCCCTCGGTTCCATGTGCAGTCCTGGCCTCTGTGCACAAACGAAACAGCATAGTCCAGAGTGCACAATGGGAAATGGAGACAGTAAATATTACTACATTTTTTAATCCTGACAAGCACCATCAGGTTGCGGAGCATCATTTGGAGCAGCATAAGCATAAAGTATCCTGCTATATAATCCATCTAAAAGTCTTCTTATATAAAAAGTAGCAAATTAAACCAATAGGATAAATGCTACAGCAAATCACAAATTACCAGTAGAACTCCCATTACCCTGTACAGTGTAAATCTAATGCACTGTACTGTGTCCGGGACCTGTTCAACTAGTGGTTACAAAATCGGAACCTATATATTATATATATATAATATATATATATATATATATATCTATAATATATATATAGTAATGTCATAGATTCTACAACAAGAAAAAAATCTATTCTAATAATTCTCAGGATCACAGTATCATAATGGTGGGGCGCTAGCACCACGCTCAATCCTGCCTGAGATAGTCAGACCCAAGGGTGGCTTCGAGTTGTAGCTGAGGGTATATATCAGATTGATGTGGGGAGTTAATAGTTCATGACGGCCCCGATGTCTTGTTCATCTTTTTTTCGGGTGTCCCGAAACATTTCCCCCTGCCATCCCTTAGTCATAGCTAGTGATGGTGCGTCAATTGCCGGATTGGTTGCTTGGCCGCCAGGATACTGACGATTGGCGGACAGCAACCAGCCGGCAAATTGACGCCCCCATCACCTAGCTATGAACTAAGGCTGGCCAGGGGGAATTTTCGCCACCCGAAAAACGCTGAACCCGACATCGGGTCGGGTTTTCTGAACTAGTAAACTCCCCACTCAATCTGATACTTATAACCTCAGCTACCATAATCAAAATACACCCATTGTGGTGCGTAATTCCCCCCTGCAGCCCACGTCGGGCCCCAAGAACAGAGGGGGTACCCCCCCGACTGAGAGCTAGATCGCAGCAGTTAGGACCACCCGCTGGTGAACCTGAGAAAGGCTCCAAGCTTGTGATAATATAAAATCCTGGAAAGTTTTCACGTCCTGCAGCTATAACACAACCAGAGGCCTGCTTCCTAACGAAAATAAAAGACTCCTACGAACTAAAAAATAGTATCTGGGCCAATTTGTCTACTTGATGTTAAGAGAGGAAGATCGGTTGACACTCCATCATCTTACATATAACTAAGTAACCTCAATCTAAAGCCTCAAACGCCATGCTGCAACTTTGCTCGTTTTTGAGAATCGTTTAGTTTCACAATAAGCCCTGACATTCGTCTTCATGGACTGACTCCTGCGGCTTGATTCCTTTGTCCTTTAGCAGAGAAATTTATTTCTCATACTTGGTGGCTATTTAGCTCACGAGCCGCTTGAGGGTTTGCTGCAGCTTTAAAAATAAGCCGCCGCAAAACTGCTGAATTCATCTCGGGCTCTTTGGATATACCTGGCAAGCGTATACCTGGTTTTTTTCCCCTCCTAGATAAATCTTTCAAGCATCATCCTTTTCCCACGGAGCTCAGATTTCACAATGACATATATCAAACCTTTATGCAATTACAACTAGTGCTTGGTTCCTTTGTCTCGAGAGCAGAACAGCTGAGCCATGGGGCGAGGCTGACTAGGGGAAGGTTAGGGTGACCAGATGGGTCGGGTTTGGTTATGGACGAGTGGGGTTTTTGATGTAGAGCGGTGAGACGTTAGGCTCAGAAGCGTGATGGATCAGTCAGGGATCTTTGCCTTATGTGAGTGTAAGAATCAGTTTGGTTGGAGTTTATTCAAGCTTGGGGGGAAAGGAGGCAAAGTTTTGCTGTAGCCGGACCACCGAAAGGTAAGAGGTGTCCGTCAGTCTTTGGCGAATGGAGGAGCTTTTGGAGGTGAGGTGGAGGGTAGGGTGCCTGTGAGCTCTGGTACGATAGGGTCCTGTCTTCTTCAGGGGAAGGATAGTTGTACAGTATCCGCCGACTGCGGGCGATATCTCATCTCTCCGCTGGGTCTCGATGGAGGGGAGCGGGGAAATAGTCCGCAGGTAAAGGAACACAGGAACAACAAAATAAATAATAAAAAAAAATGACATAAGACAAGACAAAAATATTTGCTACATGGAAAAACCCAACAATAAGAGTAACAGTGTCCTGGAGTGCCTGATGTGCAGGGCGGCGGTGGAGGAAGCCATTCGCTCTTGCAGGTACCGGGTAAGCCAGATGCGACCATCAGGTCAAAGGTCATCGACAGACAGCGGTCACACCACAACACAGAGATGACTCCATTTGAGCGAATGGACCAGTCACGACACACTGCAGGCACTTTCCGGACAACACATAAGATACGTTGCACATAGGCAGGTTCTTTTTTATTATTTTTTTTAATATGCAAATTTTGAGGCAATGGTTACTCTTGCCAGTATCAGATTATGTGGTTAATCGATAGTTTGTTAGAAAGAAAATGATGATAGGCGTTTCCAACAACATGCTCCAATCACACAGTATAAATCTGCATATAAATGTTCACAAATACTTGGAATTACATGTCTGCTCCAGCGCTTCATCATAATTCTGCTGGATTTCTATGCATCAAGGCGTCAAGATCAAATGTCTCTACTTCTATATCTTAATGAGTAGCGGCTTACAAATAGGGCCAGAATGTGTTGCCAAAAGAATGTGGACGCAGCTCGGAAATGGAGTAAAAAGGCATAGGAGGCTCACGGTCAGGAAAATACTAGTACAAAATTATAAAATTAATTAGTAATCAACGTGAAATTCTGATCAGGATAGCAAAATTTTTTTGTTCAACACTTTATTCAATGGAAATGGTAGAGTGTCGCGGCATCCCGAAGTTGGAAAATACAGCTAGAAGTTAAAGTTGCAGGCGGGTGCAATCGGTTGAACTCTAATTTAGTGTCCATGAATACTTTGTATGTAGAAAACCACTCAATGTAAAATGGAACAGTGTTGACCTCCAACTTATCATAAAATGACTGTCCACTCTTATGGTTGTGTACTAATCAGAATGTTGGACATGATAAGTTGCAGGGAGTAAGCTAACAACCAAGCTTTGTACTCTTCCTTCCCTATCATTGACATCTATGTCTCACCATCTATGTGCGTTGTGGCTTCCATATACATCTTCTATAAACCGTTCCATCGTGGGAGGCCCAGTTGACTACTGAATAAGTATCTGGTAATATCCATCATGGGTGGAGTACCCGGGCTGTTTGTTCCTCGTCCTGATGTATTTTTTGTAAATAATTGAATTTACTGTTGATATAAATTACTATTCTAGAATCTAGTGGTTACTCGTTTCCTCCTTAATAAATGTGAGTCAATTGTCAATGTCGTTACAGATTGGGGCGTATCTTTGCAACAATCTGATACTGTCCACATCAACCACTGGTATTGTGTGGACATGCCTACCTTTGTACCACCCACTTGTCATTTACCCATATAATAGTTTCGATGAGCGACGGCTATAATATACGACATAATAATTATAGTTGCCCCACAACATCTTGGGAGATGTGAGTGGCTGCCGTTAGGTTCCTTCCTTCTCATACTATGGCATGCTGATATATCTGGGGGTGATCTCCAATTAGCCTTAAATATTTGGTTCAAGAGGAACGATCCATAGACTATGTTGTTCGGGGAGCCCAGTTCTTTGATTGGGGGACCCGGCCCGAGCACTGACCACTGTTTGTCCGATGTAAAAACCACAATGAAAGCATTTGGCCGCTTTTGTGTATGGCCACAAGTATAACTGCAGCTGTAGTTTCCAATTGGAATTTATGGGGATGTACTGTATTTCTGGTTTTGGAAGCCACCTGCTTCTGGTTTGTGTGGGCAAACAGTTGGTCAATGTAGGACTGAGTTTTTGGGCCCCCACCATTTAGATAATTGCCACCCCTCACGATGTCAATTTTTTTGAAATGGCCTTTATTAGAGCTCTAATTAGTAGTTACCAACCAAATATAAAATACTCAGTTTGTTAGGCTGATGAGGGTATGACCTGTTACAGGGGTGGCATGGGCCTGAACTAAAAACAATATGTTCCTAAATATGTTAATAAATGATAGATTATTAAAAAGAGCGTAAAGCAGCTTATACATCTAGTAGCCACAAAGCGATGAGTGAGGCGTACAAAAACGGGCCCCCAACACCGGTGCCAAAGCTGAATGGTTTTGCTTGCATTCGTGCAGGCCGCTTTTAGGTCGTAGGAATCAGAGAGACCTCCCATGAGGTCCAGTTTGGAGAAAACATGGCCGCCTCCTAGAACCCAATGGCGGTACCAATACAAAACACACCGTGTCCTATCATAGAAGTTGTGATATCCTTGATTTTGGGTGCTCCAAGGTAAATTCAGCAGATGCAAAACACAAATCCCTCCTCTGATAACACCCTTATATCATTACCAGTGCCCTCTGGTAGTCCACCAAGCATAGCTCAACCAGGCCCCCAAGACTCACAATGACCCAACCTCTCACTAGCATGTAGTTTTATTGGAGCCATATAAATGGTCTTACAGACTGTACTATACACCCATCTGTAATATAGGCATGAACTACAGTCTCACAGGGTGCTCAATGCAGCCACTGACAAGCGAGGGGCTGTATCATACAGATTGTCTAATTTTTTTTTTCAGTCAGCAGCAATCACCCCCCGGGACTGTCTGGTATTCAACAATCAGGAACTGTAATCTATAATACGCCTTTTCAATGCGTCCTGAAGTTGAGCTATTCTTTTACCACTTCCTACTCAATTTCTAGATGTACAAATACTTTCTGGGCAGTAAGGACATTGATACATGGGGGGGGGGTAGGATTCATTTTTTCCCTTAAATTTAAAACAGGAAAAACTTTAGTAAATGGTGACCACAATGGGATGTAAAAAGGCTCATATACAACTGCGGAAAGGCAAAAAAAATAACCTAAAAGCGGTCTCAGTAAGAGGAGGTATGTTACTGAGGTTTGGGTGTGCTCAAAGCACAGCTGTCGGTATGTTGGTTGGTTAGAGATCTTACCTGTCCTCTCGGACCCCCCTTGGCTGGGAGCCGCTACTGGGAGGAAGTGGGAGTGAGACTCTACAGACAGGTTTATTTGGTGACTGAGGATGGCTGCTTTATCGAGCGTATAGGAGCAGGGGCTTAATGGCGGGCGGGGTGGGAAACGGGCTTTGCGACTAAAGAAGAACCGCGGCGGCGCAACCCAAGAGGTGTCCCATCACCTGACGCCTGCTATGGGGGGAATACAAAGACGGGACATTAACACAGGGGCAGCACATTACACAGGGGAGCACATTGCACAGGGACAGAAACACAAGGACGGGGGCGGCGGGACATTAACATAGGGGTAGCACATTACACAGGGAGGGGGGGACAGCGGGCGCTGGGCGGCCGCGT
This sequence comes from Engystomops pustulosus, assembly GCA_019512145.1. Taxonomy (NCBI): domain Eukaryota; kingdom Metazoa; phylum Chordata; class Amphibia; order Anura; family Leptodactylidae; genus Engystomops; species Engystomops pustulosus. Next base: position 121,584 of record WNYA01000567.1, read on the forward strand.
GTCAGCAAAAATGACTACGCGTGTCAGTGCTGACACGCGTGTCATAGGTTAGCCATCACTGGACTATGGCCTCCCTGACTGTATATTTATGGTCTCTTAGTCTTAGGACGATATAGAGAGATGAGTAACTACACTGTCCCCCCCAGCAAGCAGCGTGTAAACTTATTTATTGTAAACTTACACTTGCTGATATTTATATCAGTATATGGACACATGCAGTAGTCGGGGTTAACATTCAGACTCTTTGGCAGGTCAGTCTATTGTTAGATACGAGCAGCATAAATCTATGGTAATGCGTCTACTGAAGCACGGCATGCTGGGAGTTAATAATCGACACAGATTTTACTTTACCTCCCCGTTAGGATTTCGGAAACCTAGACCGTGGTCGGATTTAAGCTCCCAAGTACATGTCCTTTAACCAGATAAACAGGTTTAGAAAATGACGAGATATCCCCTCCCCCCTGCCCATCTGACAGCCCCTAGTCAATAGACCCTTGTATTCTCGTATGGTGAGGAGCCTAGGTGCACCAGAATGCCTTTGTTGGTGCAAATCTGACACCTGGTATTCTGCCCGGATGCATCAAATACTATCAAAAACAAGCACATTAAAGGGAACCTGTCATCATGGACCTCATTTTCACTACATATAGGTTACAGAAGCCCATTACAGCTGCATTGTAAATCTGTCTTTCTGCTTTCTCTGAGCTAAGTGTATCACACAATATAATTGTGTGATACAACTTACCCTGACAGAATCCTCTGTGTAGTCCCAGGAGTTGGGCTTTGGTTTGGATGCATTTCACAAAACAAGAAGGTACTTGTCTGTGCTGCAGACTGCCGATGGCTCACTAATCCCCGCCCTAAATGGCTCACCTCGCCTCCTTTACCCAATAAAATCTGGTTAAAAGTGGTGTGGTGTGGGTTGACTGACAGGCCTGCGGCTCCGTATTAAATATTTAATAGGGAGCCGTTCAGGAGCCAGAAGAGCCGGCTGTTCTTAATGAGCGGAGCCTAATAATCCAGCTCACTAAGAAGAGCTGTAATTCTCATCACTAGATCTCAGCCCTTACCCTTGTGCTCCTGACAGCTCCTCCCTCCCCCACTGATGTCAGCTGACCAGGAGCTGTAGGGAGGAGCTACACAGGAGCACAAAAGAGGGGGCTGAGAGCTTAGGAGTCTGCAGCACAGACAAGTCATGTGTAGTTTTTTGAAATGCATCCAAACCAAAACCCAACCCCTGGGACTACATAGAGGATTCTGTCAGGGTGCAAGTTAAGTAATAACATAAAATTATATTGTAATGCAAATGCTTAGAGAAAGCAGAAAGACACATGTAAAATGCAGCTCAAGTGGGCTTCTGTAACCTGTCTTTAGTGAAAATCAGGTCGTATTAAGATTTAAGGCATGAAACCCCAAAAATTAATTTCTCTCTCCAAGTTGAAGCCAGTGAATGCTATAGTTCCTGTGCTAACCCTTAAACCTGATTTGCTCATGGAGTCAAATCCATAATTTGTAAAATATAATTGTGTAAATAAATTATTTTTTTCCATTAGGATCAAAAATGATCCTTATAGTGTATTTGATATGGAGTGATGCAATAAAATGCTTGAAAACGTTCATAGGACGGAGAGGTGTTATTACCAATGATATAGCTCAGATTCTTATATATGACATGATGTAGCGTCATCTCATGCCATGCAGGGTTCTATCCCCGGGGGGGAAACTATTCCGTGGTTCGGACACTTACCGGAGTCCAGCATTACATTTAGGGGGCTGTCGTACATCTTCAGGAACTGTTCTGGCGTCAGCAGATCTTTACACTGAAGAAGGTGTAATATGGAGGTCTGAGGTATGGTCAACTCCGGGACCTTTTCAAAAACAGAGTCAGGGATATTTTTGGAGCCCTGGAAAAGTACAGGCACAAAAGTAACAAGTTACCAAGATGTTTTTGTAATTTTTTTATGGTAGAGTCCATTTTCCAGCATCAGCTGACCTTGGGGTATTTCGTCAGGTGCTTCCCGATCTTAAGTATCTTGGTGAGACACTCGGTGATGATCCCATCCGTGGCCTCCTCACTGAACTTATCCCCCAAGTACTGACCGGGAACATCCAAAACTTTGTAGCTCCACTGACTAAACAAACGACTGGAAATGTTGTGAGATGTCACCACAATCTTGGGATCCAAAACTAACGCCCTGTTAGGGTGAAAAAAAATATTATGAGGTGGTGTCAACCTTTACAGCTGTGATACCAAACACAACCTGTGGACAATGGTGGCGCTATTTGTCAAAGAAATCTATTATGTATGAAGTCCTGTGTTCAGGAATCTACTGACCTGTCTCCTTGTTTCTTCATTCGTTGAAGGTCCCTGATCACACAGTAGAGGACATCTCCGCTCGACTGAAAAAAAAAGGGGTCCTGTTAAGAATGTTTCTTAATAAACTGAAAATTTGTACGTGATGGTGGAGGTAGGGCTGTGTGACTCCGAGCTAACATATAGGTATTACATCTTCTCCTAGTACTGAATGTAATCCTTTTCTCGCTCATTGGCTAGACCTTGGGTCCTAGGCCAAGCTACGAGTTCAAGAACCATGGATATGGGTCACCAAATCTCGTGCCACTGGTTATTGTTGGAGACGTTGGAAAGGCAGTCTTTCCAGAAATTCCAAAAATTGGTTTTCCCTATCTATGGAGGGTTCTGCACGATGACCAACTCTCTAAGGTTTTTACCAGAAGTAACTAAGTTCTGGTTCCTCCAACTTTCCCACACTGGAGATCCAACTTTTCTCAGTCAATAATGATTTTATTGGGACCAATCTCACAATTTTTGAATTTACCAAAATCTCTAGTAAAGATCAAAATCAAATCAGACTTCCAATCATGTTTCCTGGTTCTGACTCACAAGACAAGGGGTCATGAGATGGGAGTGTTTAGTCAACCAATGACAAAGGTAATGGAAACCACCAGTGATGGGCTCTCTATAGACCCCATAGCGGCCCCACAGTCTGTTTCTAGGTATGTTTTAGAAAGTACATATTCCAGCTCATCACCCCGTAACTTGGCTCTGTCTGTCCATGAAGCATAGCATAATCGTCAACGCGTTTCAAGCGGAGAACCGCCCTTACTCATGGTATATGGTATATGTCATGAGTAAGGGAGGTTCTCCGCTTGAAACGCATTGACGATTATGCTATGCTTCATGGAGTGGTTATGAAGTAACCGAATAAAAGTCTATTGTTGTCGTGGAATCTGGCTGGACCGTGATTATATTTCTAGGTATGTTCTACCTCACGTGACGTGTTTACCTCCAGACAGTGGACAGTGTAGGCCGGATACAAGAGCAGCAGGCCGGTTACGTTCTCGCCTTGGTTATACCGCTGGAATTGTTGTTCCCAGTATTCTGTACAATAAGAAATTAACAATATAGGGCAGAACCATAAAAACGATAGAAACTTAAACATGGCACCAAAAGCTTGGTCATCACCATCTAAAAATTTCCTAGTCTGTGATACCGACCAGACATGGAATCACCGAGGCTAATGTACAAAAAGCAGAGAATGTTCTAGGAACATAGAAAAATTAGTATCCACTTGATGCTCTAACGGCCCATTCTGGGTATTCCTGCTGGTCTGCTTGACAGGACATACATGGAGTAATATTTGCATGCTTCCCGAGGCCTGTGATTGGTTCCAGCAGTCACATGTTCATATCTATGAGACCATCAGGCAGGGGCAAAGACTTATCGGCCTCAGGGCAAAACTTTAACTTGGAGCCCCCACTCCATTAGTACCTTACAGCAGCTCACGTGACCCATGGAGCACTGGCAGCCAAGGTCTTCAAAAATTAGGAATACCAGGTTAATGTTTATATGTTTATTTCCTCTTACTCCCAAAAAAATCTACATTATGGAAACATATCAATAATACCTATTTTCTAAAAAGGTATCTTAGAAACAGCAGCTCAGCTCCATGAAATGGTTGAATGCCACCCATACTGTACCGTTTTATATACGGCTAGTATATGGCCACATTCATTTCAATGGTGGTGTGGTGTGGTTAACCATTAACATTGCCATATTGTCCTCCGAAACGTAAAAAAAATATAGAGCATGTCCTATTTTCACCAATACATAGAAGTCTACGGAAACGTTTAAGATATGTATTGCATACGTGGCTCATATGTGTATCATATAGTGCTGTATATACATACAGTGTACAGGGAAACCGGAACCAGTGGGAGGTGCATTTTATCAGCCAGCCAATAGTCAGTCAGCAATCATTTGCCAGCCCACCGTATTATACGGTACGGTTACAGTGACATATGTGTCGTCGTAGGCTTGGATGCCTACAGTATATGGCAGTGTTGATACAAAATCTTAGATTTATGCACGCCTATATAATTGTACATATATTAGCTGTAATTGTACATATACTAGCTGTTTTCTCTAAATGTAATAAGAACAAAGTCGAAGGAGAATCGTGTAACCCTTGCAGCTGCATATTTCTCTCTAGCCTCAGTTACTTGACTAAATCCTGACCTACTGATACTAAAGGGGGGGGGGGGGGGGGGGGGGGGGGGGGGGGGGGGGGGCTTCTGAGAGTCTGCAGTTATAAATTTGTAGTGTTTAGAATAAGGTTACAAGGATTTACATTACTTAAATAAGGAGACTTGAAAGGAAAGCAAAGTATTGAGTAGCGGCATATGGGCCCAGTAACTGCAACCTCCATAACTAAACCACTATGGCTTCCCTAGTGATGCCACTGGGGCAACGGGGGTTTGATACATTGACCAGAGGACCCTTATGTGGGCCTAGGTCAGGGGTAAACCTAAACTCTCTGAGGCAAAATATAGAAAGGCACCTCCTCTGCCCCATCCAGTAGTTGTATATCAGGTTATTATATTACTAAGTGGGTTCTCCGTGTAGTGTCTTACACCCATGCTGTCATCGGGCATGAAGAGACACTATATTTAAGAGTCCTGCTTTGTAGTATGTAACTGCACCCCTGGTGCTGCCCCCCACTTTTCTGCAGTTGGTGCTGCCTGAGGCAAGAGGCTCAACTCGCCACATGGCTGGCCTAGGTTATGAGACAATGGTATACAGTAGGAGGACAACTCCCTCTAAAACCAACCATTGAGTAGACTTTAAGTAACTCTGAATTGGCTACTTCTGCAAAGAACTACAGAACTTATAGATCATCGCAGCAAAAAAACGTGCAAACATGATTCTCATCATTTACCTCCCAGGTCTCTCTTATCAGCCAGATCTGGAGAAATCTTAGACACGAATATCAACCGGTGCAGAAGTGATTTCTAGATAATAAAAGGGAAAAACCTTATTACAAATATGTTACTATAAAAATAGTGTTATGTCTATTAAAGGCCCACAGGGGGCGCTGCATAACAATCTACAGCAGTGATCTGTGTAACAAGATGGTGATCGACTGTATGATCATAGAGACAATGCGCTTGAGATCTCTGTGATTCCCCCCAAAAAATTTTAATCAGGATTTTGATTGGCTACAATCATTATGAACAACTTCTACCAGGATAACACTGAGCGGTCAGGAGCAAGGGACAGGAAGAACTGTCATAGGGACACAAGTACAAATCTGCTTTATATAGAAATATACTTTACCTTAAACGTGGGCTGCAAATTTCTCACTTTTTTAAAGGGGTGGATAGAAGATAACCGATTGGCTTATGATAAAATTGTGAGTGTAATTATCACAAAATGGTAAAGTAGAAGCAAAAAAGTAACATAACACTGTTTAAACCATTTCTGAATTCTGTTATAATAATATATTTAAAAAAAAACAAAAAAACAATCATATTCCTAAAAATAAAATTTTAAAAAATTTCGGCAATATTGTTCCACTAGACGGAGCAAAAATATCCAAATTACTCACGTTAAAGGCACAAAATTACAACTTTTTATAAAGTGGGTCCCCAAACTTAGCTTAGCCTCTGTATCACCCCACCTCCTCCCCCCCAAACCAAAAATCACATCATCCGGACTGACCACATCATCGCGGGCGCTCAGGACCATCCTCTTGTTGAGCAGCTGATGAAAGAAACTTGTCTCCATCTTTTCCGGAGTGGGTTCCGACTTCCATGATTGCGCCCTGACCTTCCCGGTCTCCATGTATAAATGCCCCCCCAAAAAAAATTACTGTATGCAGGAGAACAACAGATCTGATTTTGAAAGTTAAAAATATAATGAAAAGCAAAAAAAAGAGTAAAATGTAACAATTAAAAAATACAAAAAATATACAAAAAAAAGTAAAATGTAATAATGAAAAATACAAAAAATTGCAATAATATAAAAACTTTTTTAAAAATCTACTCTACACGTGTAATTTGCTGGTCAGGTCCATGTTTCGGAGTGCAGTGAAGTTTGCTAACACCCGGATTATTTACTTTTTTTTTTGGTATCTTGGTAACAGGACTGACCTCCACTTTGGATTTACGACGCCTTTGTCTGGTTTGTTGGTATTTTGTGTTGCCTTCCAGCCCCGGCAGCTGTTGCCAAGTAACTCATGAATAGCCAGTAATTACCTGCTTCCCTCCCTCCGGCCCAGGATTCGTTTTTTTTACATTTTCACTTCAGAATTTCATCACAAAAAAGAAATAAAAATAAGAAAAAATATAAGAATAAAATAAAACAAAATAAAGAATAAAATAAATTTTTTTAAAAAAGTTACTTTTGTGGGTGAAATTTGGGGTAGTGTTACAAATAATTTAACTATTTTACATGAAAAAAATTTTAAAAAAAAGTCTCTGGTCACACCCACATGGAAAATAAAGGGACAATGGGAACTTTTTTTTTAACTGTTTGTGCTGTTGTCCACTTTTAGCAAATAACTGATATTGTTTCTGTAATGCAAATTTCCGATTCCTCATGGTTTCCTAGATCTCTGCTTGCTGTCCTTTTATAAGAAGTTTCATTAGGTAGGTTACTCCAGTGGGTAAACAGTGGGCCCTGGTCATGTGATGTCACACAGGTGCACGTCTTGTTATATCCAGGGGTGTAACTACAGTGGTCTTAGCCATAGCAGCTGCTATGGGGCACACCGTGTCAGGGGGCCCAGCCACACAACCTGTCACACTAAGCGTATGCATCTTTATTACATATTATGTTGTACATGTGCAGTATAATATGTATATATTACTGCCAGGGGCGTAACTAGGAAAGGCAGGGCCTTGGCGGGCATACCACGTGTGTATGTACCCTCACATACATACATGTATACACTCATACGCACATATTTATTTAGTCATACATTTGTACGCTCATGCATACAGTATATACACACATATATACACACATATACTGCATATAAACATGCAGCAGATACACACACATATACACACATCACATATACACACCGTACAGTATATACATGGCAAGGCATAACCACTGGCCCATTAACATGGCGGGTCCTGGCAGCTATGGTGGCACAGGGCTGAACAGGAGTGTGCCCTTCATGTATTTCTATTTCCTGCTTGCCCCACAGCCTCTCCCATTTATATCCCAGATGAAACTGTTTACCCCCCCCCCCCCTGGGGGACTATGGGGCCACAGTTCAGTAAGGGGCAGCCCCAGCCTCTCAGAGATATGTGCCTAATCACCCAGCGGCTCTCACAGGGAAAGGCCAGATCATCACGGAATTAATACATTATGATGACTCACCTGTGCCGTATCCACGGGCCCCTCAACATGGCGGGCCCCGTAGCAGCTGCTATGGCGGTAGTTACGCCACTGATCACTGCACATCTTCCACAAAAAATGTCGGGGGACAGGACGGCAGCACTAGGAACCCATCATCTCTAGCTCCACCATTGTTCAGTAGCTCCTGGGCTGCATTAAGTGATATATGTGGCCTCTGACCCCTCTAGGATAATAAGACTACATGTGTGTGTGTATGTTATATGTGTACCTGCTGTTTGTGTGTATATGGTGTATATATGCAGTATCTGTGTGTGTATACTCTGTACATGTGTATATATGCTCTGTGTGTGTACATGGTGTGTATATACTTTATATGTGTATACATGCTGTATGTGTGTATATAGTGTGTGTGTGTGTGTGTGTGTGTGTGTGTGTGTGTGTGTGTGTATCTATCTGCTGTATGTGTGTTTATATACTGTTTGTGTGAATATTCAGTATTGATCAGATGATAATAAACATTACAAAACACATCATTGAGTAAAGCAGCTTCTCTGTGGCTTTTTTCTGCTTCTTTCTCCTGTAGTGAGCAGTGTATCAGCTTTCAGTGCTCTGTCCACCTCAGGTGGAATAGTAGGCTAATGATTAACTCTTTCCACACCTAGAGAACATTTCCCTTGATGATTCTGCTCTCTTAGGATTAGACTACCCAGAGATGTCATAAAACACTTTATCAGCTTCTCCTTATCTCTGAGCTGTCAGTGGAGACAAGAACCTAAAGTTGATTTACACAAACTGCTTAAATAAGGAGGGAAGGCAGAGGAAAAAGGAGACAGAATTTTTTTTTAATAAAGTATATTACAAAGTTATACTATTATTATCTGCACTGTCGATTTACACAATTTTGACAAAAATGTAGTCACATTTAAAGAATCCTGAAGATACAAAGTGGCAAACTGCAACATAAATCTGTATTTTACAGTACAAAATATCTAAACCCTGCACCGCATTTATCAATGTTTCGAAATTGTTTTTGGACACTTTTGTGACTAGCGCTTCAAAAAGGGGGCCGACCTTATTTAAAAGGGTGTGGCCTAAGTTGCAACAAAAGTTTAAATGTTGTTGCCACTTACATAATGCTATGGCCAAGGATATTCCAAACTATCTGTATTGGAGAGCCTAACCAAATGCCATGTGGAAGATCCATACTAGTTATTTTGGGCACTCAATCTAGGGATCTGGTACATTCGGGGGGGGGCAGGGAGGGTAATGACCCCAAAAAATGTCTTACGAAGAATCCTAAAATAAGATAATCTTGAGGAGTTGGTTCCGACCCTCTATCACTTTTTGAATCTGTTCCACGTCTTGAAATTCCTGATACCCAACCCGGATCTTCATGTAGAAGGGGGAGGTCGTAAACCATATCGCTCCCTCCATTTTGGGAACTTACGGCTTCTATACACACCTTGTTTCTCCAACCCCGAAATAATGCATTCTCCATGCCTGGGGTACATCCTGGGGGGCATCAAAAAGTCACACGTCTTGAGAGTAGATCTTCCTTGTATAAAGCTAGGGTGGGGTTATGGACATTCTTCTAAAAGTCCTCCATATGGTACGGTTTCTTAAAGGGGCACTCCACTAGGGCCTAAGGGGGCGGAGCATGACACACCATAGATTTGAGTCACGGGCCTGTCGTTTTTTTTTTCTATTTTTGGAGATGTTTTTTCCCAACCCAAATCAAAAACCAAACACAAATTTTTGGACACTTAAAATTTTATTCCAATAAAAAAGGAACAAATTTAGATACAAAAACAGTCAAGAAAAATAATTATTGCAAAGAAGTTTCATAGTATAAAAAAAAAACAACTGTAAAGTTTTTGCACTCACCAAAATATGTGCCTTCATAAGGCCGGTACTGCCGCGGACATTATATATCGCGCCATGAGTTATAGCTAAAATAAATATGGAAGATTTCTTTGACCTTTACGTCCTTTATGACCGAAGAGATTTAAGCCATTGTGGCGGCCATCTTTTATTTTTAAAAAAAAAAATTTTTTCAGTTTAAAGAAGAAGGTGTAAAATATAGATTTACCCATTTTATACTTACCAAATTTTTTTTTATTTAAAAAAAAACTCGATCTGAGACCTTCTGGACAAGGTTCATCAAGCAGCCATTGTGAATCTCTTCTGTAAACTTGAACGACTTGGAAAGAGGAAGAATTACTTGGCTGCTTCATTCTAAAAACAGCACCGCACATGTCCACTGGTCGTGTGTGGTATTGCAGCTCAACCTTACTTAGTTCACTGAAACTGAGCTGCAGTACCAGACGCCACCTGTGGACACAGTGTGGCGCCGTTTCTGTCCGTTTTTTCTAACCTGAAAAACTTTTTAAATAAGTGTCAACCCATAGATAGATTAAGTACGTAATCGGAGCAATTTTTGTTTGTTTTATTACCTCTAGATGGCGCTATTTCCATGATACCGTTAGGAAATGGTTATTGACATTTAGGGGGGGGGGGCATTTGTAATTTAAACTATAATAATATTGTACCTCCCACAATATTGGGGGGTGGGGTTATGCATATTAGCCTAAAAGGGGGAGTGTCTGTGTAGTTTTGGGTTGTTCCAAGCGTACAGGAATGGAGGTGGGGCTTGGTATCAAATAATTGGGAATGTTGGGTAAAAATTGGACCTTCTAATAAGATATAAAAACAGTGCTCAGAGTATATAGCAGGTACCAAGACGTGAGGCCGGTTATTTTAGGACCCTACAATATGGCCGCCACCATTGTGATCTTAAATATATAAAATGTTTCCATACATTGATAAAAATGTAAAATTCCATTGAAGGGAACCCTCCACGTGATTCAGTGCAAACATATTGAGAATTACATTTTATTTTCTCAAAAAATGTTCAAAACCTAAATTCAGACAATCGGGTATTTAAGAAAATATTAAATTTTTTTTGGATCATTCCTTCATTCATCGGATGCTATATACATAGACGCTTCCTTTAATCCGGAATCTGACAGATTATAGGACAATTGGGTAAAAATATAATAAAAATATATTTTAATATTCTTTAAAATATATATATTAAATATATATTTGGTCAATATATTAATTTATACATATTTTACAGGTCCGTAGCAGAATATCTCTGGACTATCAGACGCTGGATTAATGGAGCTGTACAATGTGTATGTATTTTAGCTTTACCTGAGAGTAAACTTTATAGGGTTATTATATTATATCTATACATTATAGTAAACTAACAAATGTACATTAGATAAAGGGAATCGTGTGTATACTTTTACAAATGTTCTTCAATTGCTCCAATGTATCTACTTAAGGGAAATTTAGAAACATTGCAAACAGCCAGTAAAAATTCAAGATTCAAGATCAATGTGTCTCCATGGTTACAGACTACAAACAAACCCATGTGTAGTCTGGCCCTGATTTCATACTCCTTTTAACCTCCTACTTTATTGGGTAAGTAGGGAGGAATTTAATGAGTTTTAGTCGATATTATCATAGGGTCCAATATTTTACTAAAAAGTAGAATAAAAAGTCATGTTTTTTACGATTTGTATGAAGTAATCTGTGATGGGGCCTTTAATACAGATGTGAACCTTAGGAAGAGGTAATGAAACGGAGAGTAACAGTAGAATAAGACTAGACAGGGAATTTTGTGATTCCATTTTTAACATCTTAGAGACACATTGGTCTGCATGGGAACTGTATACATGAAACGGTAGGAGATGTGTAATCAAAACGATTGATAAAGTTGCATTTTTGTTCATTTAGATTCATTAAAGTAAGAAAATTCGGTTGTACAAGTGTAAAGATTATTCTCCACTTTTATTCCTTGGCTGTTACTAATAAAGTTACTTCAAAGAATCACATGACATCGTATACGGTAACGTAATCAAGCTGCAGAAAAGACGACAAATCTATAAACGGGTATATATTATAATGTATGAGCAAAGTCATGTGATCCTCTGACATAACTTTATTTGTAAAAAAAAAACAAACAAAAACAAGAAATAAAACTTCAAATATATTCAGCATTTTTATCCACATTTACATAAAAATATTACAATATTTACATCGTTATATATATAATTCTACCTTATACAGTGTGCGTTCTACGATCCAGTTCACGGCGTGGAATATTATCCCCAATTTTATAAAATACAAATTGTTATATTTGTGCATTTCGACACGGTTTATCGTGACTCGGTCAATAATATTGGGCCATTATGGCACAAGAATCCCCAAATCCTTCATATAATAATGGAGTGACTGAAGAAGTTACAGATATACCGGACTCTAAGGCTCCACCTTAGAGGACACTAGTAATAAGCTCCTCCCTAGTGGCCTCTAGGGGCTTTTTAGGCAAACAAGTGAATTACATTACGAATCTTAATACTTAGGGTCCTACTGAAAACACTTGCACCCAATAGCTCTTCGATACTGCCTCATGGTGGTCTCCTAATTACGTATTTGACAATTTTGAGTCTTAAAGGGATAATACTCTTCCGGCCCTAAATAAATGAGGCAATTTCCTCCAGTTATGTCTGGTTAGATAGCTAAATCCATGCCTTGTGGGACTAGGTAGATGCTCCTCCTATTACACCACCTGATGAAGGATGTGCTTGAGATTTGAAGGCCTTCTTCTAGACAAATCCCATATATTCCACTTATAGCACTTTGAAAAATGGTAAAAAAAATTTTTTGGTACACAGTCCTAAACAATATGGCGTCGTGTGAAAGTTTAGTGTTGGCCATAGTCACACAATAACAGGCCGGTAGACCCATCGGACTTGCAAGGAGTAACTAGAAGCTAGACTCAGGAACAGTTTTCTTTCTGCCAAGAGAGGAAGTTTGGTACTTCATTCTTTGCAACGTACTTGAGGATATCTTCTCCACGTCCACCGGTTTGTTAGGTTGTTGGGGCGCACTTCCATTCCTGTACAAGGAGGCCGACCTTTTCATAGTCCATTCTGTTTTTGTCTGGACATTAGTTGAGCTATGCACTCGCCTGATGTCCATTTTGGAGGCATTGTTGGAGAGATCTTCCTTTTGCCTACGGGGCATTGTCTTGCTATCAGTCCCCACAAACCCATTGGATAGAGAAGTCCTTGAGATACCATTGTGGAGCTCAGATGTAGAAGTAGCCTCAGAACTGGTATGTCTCCTTGGGTCTTTCTTTAGTAAACTTGCCTTCAACTTGGTTGGCTTCCCGTCTGACTCTCTTTCTGAATGTTTAGTTTTGTCTGGCCGGCTATCGACAACTTTTGTTTGTTTTTGGTTAAGGTCTCCCTTTTGACTTGAAGAAGTTTTGTTTTTTTCAGCGATATTTAGGTTTGAACCGTTTATACCCACTGGGCCATCATTACCTGAAGTTCTGTCTTTACTTTGGGAACGTGTAGACCCATCTCCCTTTCGAACTTGCTCAGTACTATCCTGGCGGCCCAGTTTCTCTTTTGGCTTCCCCCTCAAGGTGTCCGTCTTTGAAGATGAGGAAAAGGCTCTGGAGCTGGTGGCATTGGCACCATAGTCGTTTGATGGGTTTAAAGTTGGAGGAGTTTCACTGGCTGACTTTTCTGTGTTAGTCTTTTTGGGCACAATTGGTTCGTTGGTGAACTTTGGACGTCTTCCCGATTCTAAGTAATCCACTAGCTCACGAGTTTCTGGCTTTGCCTTGTCCTTGGATCCAAATGACCATCTTAGAGGCATTGCCTTACTGATGCTCAACTTTAGTTTAGAAGCTGAAGGCACTCTCATACTCGCACTGCGACCTTTCGCTCCTCGGACAAAAGATTTTGACCCTACAAGAAAAAGGTGGGACAGTTTAAGTCATGTAGAAATCTTCTTACACTTAGAATATCTGCAAGTAATTGTCCATACCCTTCTCCATGTTGATTTCTTTCTCAAGAAAAATGGGAGAGTCTGGTATTTTTGGCAGAGGGGTGCAGTTTGAAGTTGCTCGAGACACTAAGCTCTCGCGTTGGCTTCCATTCAGCCTTAGGACCCAGTGATCTGACATGGCCGAAGTTGTGGAACCTGCAGTCACATCATAAAGTTAGTACATCTCTAGATTCACATGATCTCCTCCTCCATGACCATCTTGGAATGGGGTTGTATCCGAAAGCATGAATATAATATACATCTTAACCGATACGTCTCCTCCATGGAGCTGATGGCATCAAGAGAGGACCAACAAGCCAACAATGCCATTCCTCCTCATCCTGAACAAGACCAACTGATGATCATGTGCCCAACCCATAGCTGACCTTACCTTTCACAGAGCTGCTGGCAGACCAAGCTGGAATGGCATTTCTCTTTTGGTAGAACAGGAGATAGGCCCCTCGGGTGCAGACCTCATCCTCAAGAACATTCTCCACATTACTGTCATCATAGCTGTACCACCGAGCATCCACAGAGTTCCTGCAGTAGGCTGAGGGTACAAGAGGATACACTCAGTACTATATCATCAGCTTACCACCCATTAGTCATTTCCCAGACGTGATGGGTCTGTCACCTACCTGTGTAGTGACCTCCTTGTAAGCTCCCATGATGGTTACACACTGCGTACAAATCATACAGGACATCCAGGTTCCCGTTCTCCAGATGGTATGGAGGCTGCTTCCAGGATGACCACTGTCCTAGAGGGCGTTTGCTTCCCTGGTTTCTCTTAACCACATGTGGCGCCATATCCATCCCAGTCAATGGGAACTTGACCAATGTAGACAACTTGTTCCTGCGGCCACCAACCTGCCGGAACCTCTTGAGGTGGATGATGAGGATATCCGGGAGAGTCCATAGGCTCAGCTTGACTGTACCTTGTTGTAGCACCTTACAGTGCGGGCACCTCCAGGCATCATCTGGAGCCAGCTGTAGTAGAAAGGGTGGACACATGGCACCAGTTACTAAAACTAATTGCATCTCCCGTAATAACCGGCAGCAGTCAGCACATCAGCGCATGCTCTGTATCATACACCGCTGTGTACCCCCATGGTGCCCCTCACCTGCTCCTCCTTGGTATACAGCTGGAAGCACTCGTCCAGGGTGCAGGTCTGCTGCTGGTGGTCCAGTTGTTGGCTCCGTACAGATTCATCATCCTGAACCACTTCCTCCTGTATATTCCCAAATAATCTTCAAGAGAGAGATTCATACAGTGGAATAAGACATTTAGAGCCAATACTATGACATATGTATACGGGCAATGTATATATAGTATGCATTTATCTATTGTGAACATGATGTATGTGTTTGCGTATGAACATATATGTGTGTATGTATGTGCATGAATGAGTGCGTGTATGAACATATGGTTAGGTTTGATGAACACCTGTTTTTTGAAAACCATAACTATATGTATGTGGGTACATGAAGGTGTATTTCCATGAAGTTATATGCATGAATAAGGAATATGCACGTGCAAGAATTTATATACATGTCTGTGTATGAATGGATACATGTCAGTGTATAAATGTTTAGTTATTTATTTAAATAAATACATACGTTTATACATACCTGTGCATGAAGGAATATGCAGCTATGGCTGTGCAAGAATTTATTTTCTTGTGTGTATGTATATGTGTGCATGACTATGTGTGTGTGTGTATGCATATATAAGTGTATGAATGTATTAGTATTTTATGACTTGTGTGTGTGTGTGTGTGTCTTATGAATGTATGTGTGTACATGTGTCTGTGTATCAATATATATGTGTGTATGAATGTATGTATGTGTATATGTGTCTGTGTATCTATGTATATGTGTGTATGAATGTGTGTGTATGAATGTATGCGTTTATATGACTGCATATGTGTATGAATGTGTGTGTATGAATGTATGCGTTTATATGACTGCATATGTGTATGAATGTATGTGTATGAATGTATGCGTTTATATGACTGCATATGTGTATGAATGTATGTGTATGAATGTATGCGTTTATATGACTGCATATGTGTATGAATGTATACTTGTGTGTATGAATGTACAAGTGTGTATAAATCTGAATCTTTGTGCGTATAGAAGTTTGTGTGTGACTGTATCTGTATGTGCAGAGGCAGCTCAAGGGGTGATGTGTGTATGAATCTGTGTATGTGCTTGTCTCACTTGTGTGTACATGTACGGACAGATAGACATGTGTACATATCTACAACCTACCTCTCCTTCATCTTGGCTTCCCATTCTATGGCCAGCGTCACATGAGGGGGTCCTCCGCTGCCACAGAGCTGCAGAGCCCTGTCACAATGATAGGAAGAGGTTAATGACAGACACAGTGTACGGCGTCCTTCCATATGCTGCAGTACATAAAGCAGCCAGTAGGTGGCAGTATGTGAAAGGCCCCAGTGCCACTAACACTATCGCACCCGCTACTGTCCAAAATCCCCTACTATAAGATTATGTAAATGTGACTGCAACCAAAATACGTCACATGGGGTTTAGTCACTCTTTCAAGTAACGTATATCTCATACTCACCTGCTCACTGAAGGGTGCTGGAGGGGTCGCCTATCACTGGAGGACAAATAACAGCTGCTCAACGGCGCCCCCACCACCCGGATATTAAATATCACTCCTCCACTCTAAGGAGAGAAAAGCGATCACATGAGTACGATGTGTAATCCCTACGATAGGACCCACAGTACAGGTACCTACAGGTATGTGGGCCTCACTCCTCATCAGGTATTGGATCTTTCCCAAGATGCTTTGCTGCAGATGATCCCAGGAAACTGCTCGGTCCTCACGTAATATCAGCGGAGGCCCAAACCTGGACATAGCAAGACAAAAATAAGTTACACTTTCAACAATGTAACGAAACGCATTCCAACCCATCAAACGCACGGTAACATGTAACACCAGAAAATAAATAAAAAACTAAGAGGATTATAATAATTTACCTAATAATGATTATAATAATTTACCTAACACCTTGTTGGTTCCCACTTTCCAAGTTGCACAGAAGTAGCAGAAGTTTAGAACTTGATGCCAGGAATTCGGATGAGATGGATCCTCCTCCCGGTAACTTTGTTGCGTCTTGATCGAGGCAGCGCGGGGAAGAAGGAAGGCCGTGAGGATACCCTGCCGAAAAAAAGTGACCATCAAGCTGAGAATCCCTTTAGATTTCTTCCTTGATGGGCACCAGGTACTTTTCCAAGTTGTCACAGAACAGTAACAGAACTTTCCAGCAGTGACTTCCTTTATGGCAAATCCAGGACCTTTTAGGATTTAAAACCCACCTGAGCTCCTACCAGAAGCTGAAAGTTTGTTTGAGGGTGGAGGGGCCTGAATGGCATAGACGGGGTCACCTTCAGCAATGGTGTTCAGGTCTTCATCATCGTTGAAGGACCTTTGGAATCCGCTGGAATGTAACTCCACCAGGATCACCTGCAGATAAATATTTAAACCCCTTTAGGCCCCAAAATAATACCATGCCTAAAAAACATTTGCATGGCCATTAACAGAACAATGTTGAGCCCAATTTGCTCACAATACGGGTTACAATTCCCAATTTTATGCAAATGACTGCAAGCTCCACCCACTTTAAAACTGATTTTGCAGGACAATCCCGTTAAAAGCAGGATGGGTTGTAGCTGGACTACTACACCTAGCGAAGGAAGAAGACGTGATTGTCCAGAAGTGTAGGGATCTCAAACTACAGGAATATTTACAAAACAGGTTACAAGTCTCAATTTTATGCAAATTACTGCAAGCTCCACCCACTTTCAAACAGATTTTGCAAGACAATCCCGTTAAAACCAGGATGGGTGGTAGCTGGACTACTACACCTAGCGAAGGAAGAAGACGTGACTGTCCAGAACTGTAGGGATGTCAAAATACACGGATATTTAGTGGGTTTTTTTTGCAAAATCTTACCTGATCTGAAGGAACTTTGCCCAGATCAGAGACCATCTGCCGTAGAGACGCGACGCTGCCAAACAACGGCACAGCCAGACCAATGCGCAGAAACCGCTGATGTTTGTTTTGAAAAACTAAAGTAACATTCATGGCTCTAGGATAAAATAAAATCAAAAGGGGCAACAAAATTCTTATGAAAAAAAATCTGCATTTAAAAAAAAAATAAAAAATATAATAACAAATTGAAGAAAATTATAAAAACCATAAATGAAAAGGTAAAATAATTAAAACGGCATAAACCGCAATTTAAAGAGTAAGGTATATAAAAAAAAATGAAGTAAATACTAATAATCACATTTAATTACAGTGATTAGCGGCTACAATTCTCACTAATCTGCACAATAACACGTCTCACAGTCACAGGCAGCTTAACCTCTTCCTTCCCGGATCTGCCTCTTATTAAAATACAGACTCCAAAGTGGGAGCCAGTGATATTATGGGAAACGGCAGCCTGTAATTATCAGATGCGTCCTGTGTAATCTCATATTACAGCACTAATTACACAACGCCTACCCGTTTGCTTCTGATCCTACCAGCCTTTCAATATAAAACGTAGAGTCTATTTAATTTTTCTTTTATGTGGAAAAATAATGGTCAAATAAGTCACATTCTCTTCCCTATGTAATCATTTTAGAAAAAAAAGGAGGTGTTTATGATAGAAATGACAACAATTTGTGATTTTACATCCAGTTTCACAACAGGTTGTAAAGAGAGATGGTCTAGATTAACAATTACTGGTGTTGCTGACCTCTGGTGGACAATGCAGGAACTGCAGCAGGTAAAATTTTAGTTTGTAACATATTAAGCAGAAAGTCACAACCTGTCTCTGTCGCAGAGGAATGGGCAGAGAAATGCAGAGAAAGGGGTCGAAGGTGTCACTCTGCTTGTGGCAATGCGGACAGGTCAGAGAGGATCTAAAAGGACACAACAAGTAATACTGACCTGGATGCAGAAATCACATATACAATAATAGAAAGTTATGAATTCTATATATAGATAATATGGAGGTAGGCGAGGTGTCTGCTGATGGGTAATTACAGTGGTGTCATCTCCTTAACCACTGGGAGGGGAGGTTATTATATCTCTGCTGGGCAGTAAACTCTGTGCGGTCACTCAATTACATCATAATTGTATAAATAATCATACAACTGGAAAAAAGAAGTTTAAAAAATGTTTGCAACAATTTACTTTTTCTAACAATGTCCCATTGTTTTACCAGTTTCCTACTGTAGCTGGCCTGAAAATGCGCCGCGTACGAACTGTCCTATATCTGTAGGAGAGGAGGGGGCGGAGCTTACTGAGCCGTGATCAGAACCCGGAGGCTGCAGAAGATAAAGAGATAATCATGAGATTTGTAGACCAGCATAATCACACGCAAAAGATTACAAAATACTGCCTTGACAAGACTCTACTCCCTATGTACAGAAAATACACACTGCCCTATGCAGAGATAACTACTATAATACTGCCCCCTATGTAC